>JAZGTI010000195.1:0-80443 GCA_036877585.1 Botia kubotai | reverse complement strand
ATGCGACCACGCCCACGAGCTACTTTCGTTATCAATCATCGTTCGGAAACAGCAAAATAATATCATTGACATCATCTTTACCGTAACATTACCTCCGTCTTTGTCGCGTTTTTCCTCCTCTTCTTTTCTTTTTTTCCTCCCCTGGGCACCAGACAGTTTGGGATGTTTTGACATGTTGAGCTTGTTGACCCATCAAAAAACGACCACCGCGTAGCAGGTAAAGTCTGATTATTCGGAAGAGGGGGGGCGTCTTAGGCAAGTAGGCTATGTTATTATTATTATTACTACTACTACTACGACTACTACTTAGTAGGCTTTGCTATGCAGTTAAATTAATGTGGGCTTATTCTTTTCTGAAGTCATAATACCAACTAGTTTTAAGAATAGTGGAAGTTACACTTTTTTTCTTCCTCCATTTCTGGTGCCCCCTGGATGTACGGCGCCCTTAGCATTTGCCTATACTGCCTATGCCATGGGCCGGCCCTGCTTTTAAGCATGTTTTACAGTCATATTCCAATTTGCATCTCCATATGTTAAAAGCAGACTTCATTAAGGATTTTCAAGCAAGCACAGTGAACACACCACATGAATAAACATGATTATGTGCTGATTTTCATTCAAGATAACTTCAGCACATTAATGCACTGATGTTTGCTTGAAGGTGAATGTTGAATATGTTTACATATCTTTTTGTAAATGTTGACCAGAATGCTGCGGTAACTCAAGACATACAGATAACGTCGTTTACATAACAAAATGTACCAATTTGTAAAATAAAAAGTGAAATTTGTCGTAAGTCAGTAGTCGAAGTCTTTTCGGGACGCTGCTCCATGGTAAGCCTGCATTAATGTCTAAAGAACGTGTAACACAGAAAGGAGACCAGAGGCCGTTATTTTTTTAATGGATTTCAAATGAGAAACTTCACTACGCTGTATAAACTACTTTTGTGAGGAAACAGCGTATCATTTAATGAATCGTCAGCCTGTCATCTAATCTTTGACATGTTTTACATTAAACAATACCTTTGTTGAGAACAATGTGTAGGTTTTACTATGATTGAGATGATATTTTATATCACTGCTATGTCTTCTTAAGAAGTATATCTTATAAGGATGTCATTGTCATTACTGATTGGCTGATGTTCCTCAAGCAACTGAATGGTACATTTGCTAAGTTTTCAATCCTCCATTATTAATAAAATCTCTGTTGCCTATTGCCTTTGTTTCCATGACAACCATGTCACTCAAACCAGCTGAATCTCAGCCCCGGGCCAGAGGTCACAAGGAACTCAAAGCGACAAACCTCCCAAAAAGGTTTACTCTTTTAATCTATTTTTAAGTTGTTGTGTGTTATTTAAATCATGTTTACAACTGATTAACAATTTGCTACATAGTCTACATAGCCTATTTTTATGTTTTGGTGACTGTATTAGCAATCCAAGGTAGCTAAATAAAATAGCTTGTGTTGCTTTAAGTGAAATTTATAATGGTTTAAAGCATAATGTTTATTTGTATTGTAATCTGTAAATGGAATTCAGCACCGGCTGAGGTATATTGTATAATGTGACCCTGTTTTGCTGAGCATGATTAAAATGTATCATAGAATAATGCCTACTTTAGGTAGTACACAATGTACAACGTATCATAGAATAATGCCTATTCTAGGTAGTACACAATGTACAGTATATTGCGAAGAATTTAAGTATTCAAGGTCTTAGGTCAGGACATAAAAATAGGAAATTCTTTAGGGTAAATATAGCGAGTTACAGTAAAATATTTGTTTATATTTTGTTTACCGATAGATATAAAGTTGGTATGAGATCCGCCATTTAACATTTAGCATCGGAAATCTTAAATAGATCATTAATGATTTAGCATAATGGCAATAAAAACACAAATACAAATTGTTTTTAAATGTGGAAGAGAACACACAATGTTTTCTATCTCTTGTAATTTGCCTTTAGGTAAAGTAACTGAGATTTTGTAATGATGCAGGATATGGGCCGTCTACAAAGTACAATTTTTCCATCCAAAAGCTTCACTTTTGAAATTTAAATAAAAATATCTCAGATCTAATGGGTGTGTCTTGTTACTGGTTTCAAGAATAACATTTCGATGTTGGGTTTATCAAAAAAACTGTAGCATAACAAAAGCGAATGAAATGCAATAACTAAGAGACATTCTACAGCCTTTCAAAGAATGTGCAGTACACCGCCCCCAGGTGCATACATGTTGCAGTTGTTCAGTTGTAAGCTTCATTTCCAGGCATGTTTTACTCTCATGTAAATCAGGATACACACTATTGGATTAAATTCAGTTGGGGCTTCTTCTCACAGCGAACGAACACCTCCTGTGACGGCTCAACATGCATGTCGTTCTCTGTATACAGAAAATGATACAGTGTTATTAGCTTTTGCCGAATCTCCGACCCAGATGCTTTTTTCCCAGCAACGTAAAGAAACGGCATGTCTAGCAATGTCCACTTGAGGTCGCTAGAATAACTACACTTGAATAACTACACAGGCTGGGTAACAGAACTGAAACAAAGACTCCTTAAAAATCGTTATAACGTTTTAGTGTGTGCATTTAACTTCTTGTATTTATTGTAAGGAGTCTACATGGAGTCTACACTCTTTTTTACAAAAGATAGACATATTCTAGACCTAAATCTCCATATGAAATTTCCGACTGAGATGTCTTATCTCACACATTTCTTGGTACCTCCAGCTTTGACTGTAATCTTTAAAACAGTGAGGCGTGGTCACCTGTTCTTTTTGCCCCAAGGCATCGTGGTCTTAACCTTTGTATTAGGGCCACATAGGGGCCGCCTTCCCAGATGAAGTGCATAATTAAGTCACCTATGCCACTCTGACACCTATGCCAGAGTGATGGGGAATGTAAAAGTCTTGTTACCTAAAATCTCCTCAACAGATTGTTCTGTAAACAGTACAATAAAATATACTGTAGGTATATTAGTTTATGTTAAAGAAATTGTATGTGTGCTCATAGCTCACGTTTGCTGTTTTAGTCAGTCATATGATTCCGTGCAGTTTTCCAGTATTTTGCTTTCTCTTTCCTGTTCATAGCACGCATGTCATTCATTCATTAATGCGAGATGTTATTTTGACGAGTGCTCTCTGTGAGGTTTAAAGACTGAATTGAGTAGTTCCCTATAAAGAAAAACATGTACATTTATGTGACAGCAGGAAACTGTCACATAAATTTAAGGTCTTAATTGTGCAACTTGTGCATTTATCAGTTCACACATTTATGGTATGGTATGTTTTTGGTGTAATAATAAGCCATCATCAGACAGGAAATTTTATCTCTGATATTATTTGTATTAGCAAATTATGGTTAAAAGCAAATATCTTTTGGTTAGAAACCTCAAAGCCATCCATGTGCTGAGAAACTCATTACAGTGGCGCACACAAACACTTTACTGTTCTCTCAAGATTACTCTGTTCCAGGTTTTCACATACAGTGCATTCTTGCTGTTACTGAATTTTCACTTTCTTCCGGTGTCCTGTTAGAGAGACTATAATCTTATCAATCTGGTTGATGAACTGGATCCTGAATTGATAGTGGAACACTAATGATGAAGGAAAGTAATGGCACATTAGCGCTGATCACCTTTTACTAAAAGAATGCACAAACAATCTCAAATAATAATCACAAGCATTAAAAGCACAAAATTATTCTTGATCAATAACCCTGCCCTGTTTTCTAGTAAAAATATCCATAAAATATAAAATTATTATAAATTACATATAATATAAAATTACCATAGACAGAAAATACATTTCAAAGTCTTAGATTAGGCCTATAAGTGTATTGATTTTTTCACTTGTTTAAGCGTAAGTCAAATGATTTTACATAAATTTAATTTAAATTTGCATACTGTAGCGCAGGAGAGCCGTTAGAGAACATGTTCTCTGTAAGAACTAATATATGACAACGCTTGCAAAAACACTTGCTGCCATTATTTAAACTGCCAAACATGTCATTTTGCTCTGCAAATTTAAGCTTCCTTTTTCTTGTATTTCAGCCTTGCACAGGAGTTTTAGACCTAAACTATTTTTCAGACAAATACTAAACTTTATTACTATTAGTAGAAAAGTAGCTATTTCTGAAGTAAAGCCAAATGAAAGCCTAATAATATCATATAGAATAGTCAAATTATGAAAATGCTATATTTAGTATAAATAGTTTGAATAGTATTTACCACTGTTTAAGCAGAAAGAAATGGGTGTTTTCACATATGTTATCGCAATAGCTGACTCTTACATTTGTATGTCATGTGTGAACGGGTTTTGAGAAATAGTTTTGCTTGTGCCTGTGTTAACTTTCTTGATGTCATATCCTAAAGTGTTATAGCGAATCTTTCTGCTGTCCAGACAGAAGTTCTTATTGAAGGCTGCATTGTCACTGCACTTGTAGGCAATGATGTGTTTGTCTTTGTTCAACAGGGAGTCAATAAGGAGACGTACAGTGTTCTTGAGCACACTTTGCTGTCTGCCCAAATCCTAAAGTGAAATTTTTAGTGTAGTAGATGAAACTACTACACTAGTAAATAGTCATAGATTCACTATTCAAAAATGTGACTTAGTCGCAGAAGTTTGTTGTGTCTAGATTAACAAAGGTGCGTTGAGCTGAGATGGCAGTGAGTGTATTTGTGATTCTAACAGTGTGTCAAACACTGTTCTTTTATATAAGAAGCAGTTTCTCTGTATTTAGTCATAATAACCCAACCTGTCTCCAGTTCTTTCTAGTTCTTTACTGTTGTCACACTCTTGTCTTTTGGAACATTATGCCTGTGAGAGGCATAGGACTCAATGTGTAGCTTTAAAAATAAGGATTTCAGGCCTGTCTTTCTGCTTAGATTTTTCCCATAGGGCTATTTAATTGCCCGGAGGCATATCTCAGTAGGAGAGCAGAGCAGAAGAGGGATTTGGAATAATTAAGTTGTCAGGATGACAGCTGCTTTTATTTGTCTGTGCCTTTCATCTGGACGGTTGTCTGAATTAGTTAGCCATTCTCTCACTGTTACTAATGGGATATGTTTTGAATGTATCTTATCCTAATCAGATATATAAGCCAGCCCCTCCACCCTCCATCACATGGTTTGAAATAATTCTATCCCATTGGATAGAACCTATAGGATAATCAGTCTGTGTGTCCGTCTGAGTCCATCTGTGTGGATTATACAGATAACCTATCAATAGGTTGTCCTGCAGGATCCAGACCTACAAACACTGTTATATATGAGGCTAATGCAACAGAGATAAGGCAAACCTAGCATATTTTAACATTAATCAGATGTGTTCAAATGAAGGCATGTTGACAGCACACCATTAACTGCAGCAGCAGGCTCACATTGTGCTTTCACACTGACATAGTTTCTAATGTGATTGTATACAGAAAATAAAGTGATCCCTAAGTGAATAGAAGTTTAGTTTGTGTGCCTGTCACTGACAGCATAACTTTTCAAGCCCAAACAATGGTTAATTAACTCTACTATTTTGTGTTTGTGTTCATATGTTTTGTAGTGGATTTCAACGTATTCTGTATGGTTTAGCTTACTAGCCAGGACAGCAGGAAAAATAGTCCCAGGTACACAGTACTGTGCTACTTATGTGGGCAATGTGAATAATCAAACATGTTCACATGGGCACTTACTGTAATGCTTGTATTTACACAATCTATTGGGTGTTTTGTCAGACTGTTAATTTGACTCACCAGTAAATCTGATTTTTCAGGCATAGCTACATTATTTCCAACAAATCCACTTATATGGGCTCCAAGTCTGTAGCCAATCAAATGAACTTTACCAACAGTGAGTTGGTTCATGTACTTTTTTGTACATGAATTGTATACCTTTAATACCTTGAATACACTGTAACTCGCTTTGGATAAAAGCGTCTGCCAAATGCGTAAATGTAAATGTTTGAAATCCTTATAGGGACAATTACAGATAAATGTCATCTGGTAAATGTGACTGCAAAAACTTTTTTTGCATTTAATAATTTTTATACATTTTTATGCGATTAATAAGGATATGCACCTATCCCTTTACTTCAAAATCCTACCTGAAGTTCCTCAGTTCTATGTAAGATGTATGCATGGTAGTGTGCACTGCCCTTTTAAGAGACCAAGAAATGCATTTCATAGCCATTAGCATTCTCCAAAGTGATTCTGACCTCTAGCCACCACAGAAAGTGAGCAATATCTTGACCCACTATGTATGTATGTTCAGAACAGCTATAGGGTAGTGCTGGTGTGCCAAAACCAGCCAATCAGAAATCACCACATTGATGCTTCTTTGGAGCTCTTTAGCAGATGCCAGTCTAAAAATACAATTCTCCATCATTCCGTCCATCTACAGTACAGGTTAGAGGACTTGATTGTTGAATCATTTGCTGCAGCATAGACCAGAGCTCCTAATAATAACATTTAAACGTCTTCCTCTGTGGGTATTCCTATTTGCAGAGGTACTGCAAATGAATATATTTAATTAATTAAACATTTTACATTTAATTAAATATTTATTCAAATAATTTTTTGTCAGACATTAATTAACTTTTAAGATTTTCATAATTAAGAGCAACACTTTGCATGAAAGTAGCATGCATAAGAAATAACTGACCTTTCTTCCGACAGGATTTCAATTTCAGGAAACAGAGTATAGGCTACTGTGAACATGTCACAAGTTATTCCAAATACATCACTGGCACTATGTACTGTGTATTGATGTGAATTACATATAAGAAGATGAAACATTAAAAGTTTATTTACTAATGTCAAAAGTTTATTTACTATTACTATTATAGGAAAATTAGAGAAAATATGTATATGTATGCATTTGGATTGCTATTTTAAATGCACTACCAACTGTGACCTGCAATTGTGATTATTATTGGCCATCAGGAATTCTAAAGATTAGGTGAACACAAATTTTTAAGTTTCTTCACCCTCTGGGGGAAAATAGTTTATTATTAAATGTCTGAGGTCTAGAACAATAAAGGGCACTGTTAAACATTTTAATGCAAACGTCATATAATTAATAGAAAAACTTAGTTAGAAATCTGTTACATAAGTGTTAGAAGCTGTGGTATTTGAAGCTACAGAAGCTGAGGTCTTTAGTTCTACAGAGATAAAAACTGCAGCCTTTGGTTCTGCAGTGAGAGAAGATATGGTCATTAGTTTTACAGTGGTAGAAGCTGTGGTCTTTTATAGAACTGGTCTAAATTTATCATGATTTCTATGGTCCATATATTTATTCACTGAAAACAGACACAAATGAATATTAAATGTTTAAGGTTTATTTCAATATTCAATATTCAATTCAATATTATCTCCAATTTCGAATGTAGCCTAATGTAACTTAAATAGCTGAGAAGTTTAATAAAAATACATTTGTAATTTAATATTTTTGAAATGTATAAACAATACATAGAAAATACCATTTTAACTTAAGTGCTAAGATAATGACATAGAAAACATGACATATCACTTCAATTAACCAAACCAGAAATTTGAGAGAAAGAAAAACAAAAAAATGTCTGGCATTATACACAATCACTTAACATAAATCATTTTTTCTAATAATGTTGTACTTTTTCTAATGATATTAATAACATATACTGTAGCATTAACACACATATTTCATTGTAAGCTTAGAAGCAATTGTTCATGGCAGGTTTTTTTAGCATGTGTATTTGTTTTTCCTGTGATCTCATGCATGTTATCCATCCGCAGCTATGCATGCAGCCGATTGGCCATTTATCCGTTGCATTGATTTCCCCCCAACTTAGCTTTTAATAACAGAATCATGAATCTGCTTATGGCAAGTTACATGGTTGTCAGATGGATGCTCTGTGCAAGTGAACATGAGAAGATGAAAAAAGGGGACTTTAGTAGTTAGGAAGGAATTTAGCTCTCTTAGACTGGATAACCTACATACATCATCTGTGTCTTAATAAAAATGAAAACCTGAGAAACCTGTTAAAGGTCATGATTATCTTAATAAACATTCCAGAGGTATAATACAGAGTGCATATTAGCACCTAATCCTTTACTGGCAGTGGTGTGAAACTTGTCAATATTAAATACTGATGCCTTAAGAAAGCAGTAGATGCTTTCCATAAGCTATGATAAATTAATTCCTGACTGACTGTACCACACAAGAGGTTTATATATCTATTCTCCATGTCTAATGGATCCTACCTGAGTGTAGGTTGTTTACACTCTGTGTGCTCTATAAATATTGAATCGTAATGTGCTATCCATAAATTTGTTTCCCTTTCGCCTAGAGGACACTATATTTGGTTCCCTTTCCCCTTGAGGACACTATAGGGAATGTTTCCGGCATTACCGGTGTCTGAAGCACAAGTCTTAAAAACAACAATAAACTTGATGTTGGTTGGTGACAGCCTATCACATCACTACAGGTGCAACCGAATATAAAAGGGCACCTGCAGAATACCCTCTTTCATGTCTTCAGGAGACCATTTGTCTGTAGGTGTCTAGAAGCAAGTTATGAAAAACTCAAGTGCTAATGCTTTAGGAAAGGTGTTACTCTGTGTTGCAATTCCGAATTGTTAGGCTCTCTGTGAGCCTTGTTGGAAGTTGTCTTGAGTGTAGGACATAGTTAGGCCTCCTCTCATTTAGAGTCATCATGTAGAGGCCTCAATCATTAGAGCTCAGTTAGGCAATGTGGCAGGATCTGAGCCTCCTTGGCTCTGCCTTTTCTGTGGTGTGTTGCTAGGCCGCATCTCATTTAGAAAGTTGTTCTTGAGGCCTTTGTTCTTAGAGCTGAATAGCAATTCCAAGTTGTTAGGTTATCTGTGAGCTTCCGTGGAACTTTCCCAAATGTAGAATGTAGCTAGGCCTCCTCCCACTTGAGTGGCAGGCTGCCTGTGAGCCTCCCTAGTAGTCCTGGGCTTGAAGTGCTGTTAGACCTCTTTTCACTTTAGAGAGTTGACCTGCTGAGGTCTCCGCTCCTCAGAACAGCTGAAGTTGCAGGCTCTCTTAGTGTAGGGATGTAGGCATTTTTGCACAGGCCTCTGTCCTTATAGCCTTATCAGGCAGTAGTGTCAGCTTGTTAGACACTGCATCCCTTTTCCATGCTTCAGGTTTGGGCAAGTCTCCTTCAGAGATTAAGCAGATGTCATATTCTACAGGTGCTCTTTTATATTCTCAGTTGGACCTGTAGTGACGTCATAGGCTGTCGTTCATTTACAAATTCATTGTAATTTTTTGACTCATCCTTAGTACACTGGTCATGCTGGAGGTGTTCCCCACAGTGTCCTCTAGAGGATGCAGTGTCTTGTGCCCCTTCTCAGGAAACCATGGTTGCATGCGTAACCTGAGACATTCTTCATAATTTTTCTATGCCAAAGAATTCCTATTGTTCTGGTTCTTTTATGAAAGTGAGTAGAAAAGTACACCCTAAAAATTCTGAATGTGAACTAACAGTGAATAGTTTTTCATAGCTGCCAGATATAGGAATCTGTTTTCAGTCAAATACTAAAAACTGAAAAAGCAAAAATAATGAGCAGTAAATCATAGACACAGCACACAGTTCTGTTCTCTCATTCATGACAAAGTCATAAGACATCTAGATGTAAAAAAAGGGAAAGTGTGCAACAAATAAGGTCTATGGCAAAGGAGAAGATATTAATCTTTTAGTTTGCACTGTTCATTTCATATTTCGTACTGTTGTCATCCTCAAAACTCTTCTCAGGCTCAGGGTGGTGCAGCTCAACCATCAGGAAGTAGATCACTGCCCCGACCACACCTCCCACCATCGGCCCAAGAACCGGAACCCACCACCAACCTCCTCCAGCTCTGGGGACACACACTCACAGGTTAGACCAGAGCAGGGCTGCCAAAATTCAGCTTTCTTTCCGTTCATGAGTTTGTGTGAGTGAGAATTTGAATAGGCCACACTGAAAATACAAGATGCTGAAAATTTTTTTACTGCATTGATGATTATTATATATGATTATATATCATTGTCTGTGGGCAGGCTGAATTTGTGAATGGTAATACTGTGTTAATGTCTAGTCTTGCTTTACATTAGATTGCCTTCACATTACAGGGTTACTTACAGACTAATGCATTCATTGTAATCTGTGCTTAGTCTGTCACTCTACTGCTTCCTGTCTGCATCACTCTTTCCTTCCCTAAATCCTTTAGTCTGATGATCCTTTTATTGGCTATTGAGAAAACAAGTGGTCTCTGCCCTTAATCCTGTTCTCTAAACATGTTGACAAAGATAGCTGTAAACATATATACCTTCCACACCCACTAGACCATTGATGTGTGATTAGCCCTTCCTGGACATTATCCGGCATTCATGGATCGCTGCTTGTCCAGTCAGATTAGAGGACAGGAATTTAACTGTTCTAAAAATAAGTTTTAGTTGTTTTTTTTTTTTAATTTTTAAAGCATCTGTCTCTGTGGTGTGTGATGTACAAGATGAGGGCTGTTTTACTACCGGTTTTTAATGTCAAATAAAGTGATATTCCACAGCTGATATTTGTGGATTTATTCATTAATTTAAAAAAAATCCAAATTTTTCTAGTTCATCCCAGTCTCGGTTATGCCACTTTGAATGTTTATGCAAGACTTGATGTTGGCTCACATGCATTTTTTAAATAGCTCCAATATGCAGGAGATACACAGCTGCATTAAAAAATCCATTTGTTCTTTGAGAACAATGATGATAGGCCTGCAGTTTCAGTCTATATAGAATATTTAAAATATACATCACCAGGTGGTCTGCCTCTGTTTCTAACATGCTGACTGACACTTTTAGCTCTGTTGTGGTCTAATACAAAGCCATTCTTGTTACATTCTTATAACAGCATAAGCTGCTGTGTTATTGTTTCAGGAGTAGAACATGAATCTTGGTTAGGAGTTTGGGATCGGGTAGAATTATGGAATCATCATGCCTGTTCGCAACTTGTTTATATGTTGTGGCCTCTGCTGAATTATTTGTAGTTGATATTATGAAGAAGACAGGAATTAGTGGCACAAGATCATTTTCATCATTAGAGGCTCATTAGAGGTTTATTATTATTAGGCTCAGTGTTTCGGGCAAATGCGCTTGCTGTGCTTTGTGCTTTATCAACATACTGTAATGTTTATTATTAAGTGCTGTATGTTGTGATGAAGTGAAAGACCTTCCCATCAAAATCCGAACACCAGCAGTCACAGGAGACATATTTGAGATGCATATTAAACAAGCAGGTGTAAACGACAATGTGTCTCGCCTGAACACACCCTTAACGCATCATAATACCAGGTGTGAATGGGTCCTCTAATATTTAAAACAAACTGTTTAGGGCAGAAAAATACAAAGAAGATAGGAAAAAGAAAATTAGCAATAATAGGGTTATAACATCTTTGCTGATTGGACCTCTAATAAAAAACATAGTTTTTGCATTGTAGTAAACACAGTAGTTGCTTTTCCTCTACCTGAACACGTCTACTCCCCATCCTGCCATAGCAGTGAAGAGCCTTGGTCCAAAATCTCTAGCAGGGTTGATGGGATAGCCACAGTTATGCGACATGGACACTGCAATAGCCATAATACTCAGGCCAATGAGCAATGGCTCCAAACCTTTAGGTGCCCCAATGTTCTTCTTATCTACAATGGCTAGAATGCAGAGGACCAGAGCCCCTGTGCCAATCACCTGTGTAAATACAGACTTACAATTAGCAATGAATCCTTAATTCTGTCACAGATCTGTTGCTCTAGTAGGTACTATATACCTTTAGCACTGCAATGTAATCTCAATGTAATCTGCAATGGCATCTAATTGAGCTTGTCCTACAAGCTTATAAATCTGCTTTGACAACAAATTCTCTCTGTAATGACATAATTAAAAGCAGTTCTTGCAATAATCAATAGTGACGAAAAATCAATTGCCCTATTATCCTGAACTTTTTTAAGAGAGCTCAAACTATTTCATTTCACTGTATAAACAAATGATTTTATAATAAAGAATGCATCACCTGATCAATGAATCCATTGAACAATGAGAGATCATCTCGCGGATATGAGGCAAAGATGCCTGCTGTGGCGTTTTCACCAGTCACCATACGACTTCCACCAGAGAAATTCGCAAAGGCACCTATGGACAGAGACAGTGAAACATTAAAAACATTTAAATGAATTGTTGCACCAGGTAGAAATTGTAATTTAACATCCAATATATGTTCAGCTACTTAGCTTGGGTATAAGACACACATTGTCCACATTTATCAAATTTATTCCCACTAAATTTCAAAATTTAAATTGGACAAGCCAAAGCTTAACTTTCTAAAATGGTTTAAAATGATTTTATACAGAGGGCAAGAGAAACAGTTCCATCATATTCTAAAACTTTATTTGTTGTACCTTGATCCTTACTTGAACCTTAATCTTTGTAGCAGCACATGTCAAACATTCAGACAGAGTAACTTACAAAGTAATATTATTTAGTCAAGTAAGTAGTCAAGTAACTTCCCCTACACTGTGTGTGAGAGAGTGTCTGTAGTGAAAGAGAAAGTCTGACTAATGTAAGTACTTATCTCAGAGTATTAGAATTGAAAAGTGTGTTTAGTGGTACAGAGGTAAATAAAGCAGGTCAACATCTAAACTTTATCAGACAACATTCCCCTTTATCAGACTGCTTCATGGGATAGGAAGCAGGAAGCATTAAAAAAAAGCTTACCATAGTACAGACAGAAGACAGCACAAGATCCAAGAAAGGCACCTAAAAATTGGGCTGCCACATAGACAGGGAATTTTAATATTGGGAGCTTCCTCAAGACAACCATAGCCAGAGAAACAGCTGGATTCACATGTCCTCCTACAAAAACATGTATGAGACAACAGTTGACACATTGATCTTTGTTTCATCATTGATCATTGTTTTAAAAACAGGAGTACATAAGTCCAAAATGTTTTAGTAATAAACTTGTGATGACAAAAAGCTGGTTCACATTTTAGCATTCTACTTGTGTTTTTTTATTGATTGAGGTTTGCGTAAAAGCAGGTTGAGCTTTTTGTTGTATTACATGAATCTATTAAAATCAACAGAGGGACACTTGCATTTATTTGGCACTCATGGTAAAAAGCTTTGCTGATTACTTCGTCGCCAAAAACTCTTGAGTCTGCCCATATCCATCCACTCTACAGGCTTTCTCCCTCTGCTTAATCCAGAGTGTTCCTCACAAACACTGCCCACAAACACAGGTTGAGGAAGTTAGTAGGAATTGGGTCTGACATAATCTGGCTAAGTCTTCTGAGATCACTTCAAGGCTTAGGAATAACTCTGCTTTGACATATAAGCCTTCAGAACTATCTCTCACCCCACCTTACACTTGCTTCAACTTAGCAAAACAGAAATGGAAAACAGTGGCCTTTGCTGCCCCATGTTTCCTTAAGAATGATGGGCCAGTGCCTACACCTGACTTCCCCGTGTGACACATGCCTCAGAAAGCTCATTAGTTCAATAATGTAGTCAACATTCTATTACAGTCATGTAGGCTGCCAAGCTAACCAATCCACTCAGGCACAGATCTATCATTGTGTAGCATACTATTGTTAATTTGTATGTAATATTTATTATTAGTAGTATGCTGAATAGCGAGAACTCCACAGGGAGTGGCCATTCAGTTGCAACCCGTCTTTCAGAGTAGCGTGCAGAAAAGCAAGTGTAATTGTTTTCTGCTCGCCACAGAGATAGTTAACTGTCAGCAAACTTTTAACATGTGCTGCCATTACTTACAACAGTTTAAGTGAGGATGGAAATGTGTTATCCTTTGCAAAGTTGCTGACTACTGTTATATTTATACAAATTTATCAAAAAATTACCATATTTTAAATTCTCAGAGGAACAGGTAGTTGATGTTTCAGTAGACATTCAGAGGTCCATTTTCAGACAGATTCATATATGTAGGTCATCTCTCCCACATATATATGAATGTGTGATGTGTGAAAATGAGATACAGTGAGCTCTGTTTTCTGAGAAGTGTAGACTCAAGCTACTACTCATTCGTAAATGAGATTATCTTTTCACCCGAGAGCAGTGAGGATACTCTAATTGGATCAACGTGTAGTCAGTAATTGCTAATAATGTTTTGGCACTTTGTTGTGTGATGTTGTAAATGATTTCTTATTTACTGTAAATTTTGTTGTTGCATTTCATTTTCTTTATCCATCTAAGATATATTTAATGAAATGCTTGATTGATAATAAAGTGTTCACTGCTGCAGATGAAGGCTGATTTAAAAGATATGACTAGCATTTAAAATGTATTTTTTGAGTCATTAGCATTATTATAACGCATTACAATAAAAAGGTTCTCCTCACTGTAATCCTTGAGGAATGTCCTTAATGAAGGTCAGACATACATGTCCAGTCTGGTAAATCAAACCCAGCACACTGCTCCATCTGACACTAAGCCTTATTCAAAGTTTAAGAGGGGGTGAGTGACCCATCATTTCCTCCTCCCCTCCTTCCACCACGCAGAGGTCCATTATGCACTGAACCAAATTCACCCTTCATTCTCTCTCTTTGGATGGATATATGTAATACTCAGTATGGGACATATTTGATCCAACTATCTAAGGCTTATTATTACTACATGAGAGGCTTTTCCACCTCGCTAGTCTCTTCCCCCTTTAAACCGATTCAGATTAATAATAATAAATCCACATGAACGGCACTCTTGGAATCAGTTGAGGAATTTATGTTTTGGATGTATGGATATGGTAGGTTGAATTGTTTGTTTGTCGGAGATCATCATTGTTTGTCGTCACAATCATTCTGAATATTTTGTAGAGAAATACTTGGTTATCTTTTATTGGTTGATAAATGTCTCATCTAATACTAAATCAATTTACTTATATTGTTTATTTAGAACAGACTAAGTGACTGTGGGTAACAAGCTATCCGGTGACTTTGTTTTGGTGTGTGCAGTGTGTTTCAAACCAACATACACAACTCTGTCAGTAAGAGTCACATACCCCTTCATTCATTACATATGACAAGAAATGTGGGTCAATACTGTGGGTTTGACATTCACCAGATAGCTTCCTCTCAAACCGAAACACGATGCACGTGTTCTAGCACTGTATTTTCTGCTAAAGGTGTCATCCTTATGTAAATGACAAAACTTTATTTTCTGATTTTTTTTCTGCATGTGGTAACCTGTTAATTGTTTTAACTATTGTATTATTTAACCAAATTTTAAAAAAAATCTTTCTAAGTACCCCTGGACTTTACTTTAGTTCCCTCTGGGTTACATGTACTCCTGTTTGGGAATCACTGCACCTGACTACAATACTCACTGTGTGTGACCAGTTACCATACCTGACACGCCTCCTGCCATGTACACAGCCAGCATTACTCCTAGTGTAAAGCCAAAGTGTATGGTAAGATTTTCTCCTTGTTTTTCTCTGCTGAGGACAGTCTGGGCCACTGAACCACAACCAAAAAGCTGCAAACAGGAAAAGGACATACAAAACAATGGGCAATTAGTGAGAGATAACACTTCTGCTGCCATGCAGATAAGAAAAGTACTGATGTTTTTAAATTGTTTTCAAAACTAATTACTGAAATGGCTTATTAGAAAAGCTCTATCTATTATGGATGGAATAATGCCTAAAAGCAACATAAATGTTTCAGAATCTCGTTTTGTGTGATTAAGTTGCAGAGCAGACTAGCAGAACATTATAAAGAGTCACCCATATATATCCCATCAAATAGGTATCAATGATGATCATTAAAAATCAAAAAGTAACTTGCCAATTTACAGCACCAAAAGAATGCATTTAGTTGCGTATAAAACATAAAGTGCATTTTCTTAATTCGTAATAAATAAATAACAATAACATAATTTTGATACTTTGACATGCAAGCATATTGTAGAAGAGTGAATAAAATGGACTGACTGATTGTGCACAATATTTAAACTAAGATCTTGTATTTTTTAAACTAAAAATGTGAGACAAAATTGCTTGACCTGCAATATTAATAGTAGTTTTAATGTTTTCTACCGTAATTATACTGTTATGTTCACAACAGTCTCATTTTAATTGGGACTTAGGTTAAATTAAATAACAGTATGTGGTAAAGTGCCGATAGACTTACTATTAAAACGAATGTCCCGAGCAGTTCTGCCAAAAACTCTCTGATGATGTCCCGCCTCACGGTACATTTTTCCCTCAAATTTCTTAACTTTTCGAGGTCCATACTTTTTTGTCCGACAAATGAGATCTGTCTGATGTCCAGAAACACAATTGAAGAGCTGATTGCGGTGAACTGTCTTAGGCTTTAACCTTCCCCGCCCCTTCTGTTACTCACATGACATTTTGCAAACTGACATGACGAATTGATGGTTTCTCGTGCATGTAAGTTTGAATAGGTTCGATATTAATATCAGCCTGCCTTGTCGTTAATAAGCAGGTTTTAAAACAGCGTCAGACACATTTGGAATATATTTATTCTCAACACAATAAATACATATATACAAATAATAATAATAATACAGCTCAATAAACAATGAATTTTCAACTAAAATTAGGTCCATAGGAGAGTGTAACAGTGCTTAGTAAATCAGTAAATAACAGTAAATCTGACAATTTTGCTTCAAACACAATAAAAAGCAACCAATAAACCCGACCCTAAAACTTATGTAAATGTTACAGGAAATATATGTATTTTCTTCATAATTACAGAATAGCATCTGTGCAAATCAGGACATGGATGAATGCATTTATATTATATTATGAATGCAAACACATTACACAGTGCAACAGTACAATATATTATGATAAACACGTTATGGCTGAATAAAATACAGATCAAACACAAACACACATCAAAACATTACACGTGACGTTGCCGCTAAAAAATAAACTGGTAACAGTAATCAACGGGTCATGAATAATTGTCCATCTCGCATTCGGTTATAATTAGCATAAAGACGGATAATTTATGTTCTTAGTATAAAAAAGTTTTTTTTAACAAAAATATGCCTACATGTTTGTAACATCTGTGATGCAACAAAAATAAGGTGTAGATTTAGAAACGAACGGTGTGACTTGGGCTCGGCATAACGTGAATGTGTATTTCCTGTATTTTTCCACAAGAGGGCACTCTCTGAAAAGTTAAAAGCCAAAGAGAAACGGCGGTCTCAGTTCCATCCCATGACACTTTGCACCCACAGAGCAGACTGTGAACAGCAGAAGCGATAGGATGGTAGCGGTATGTTTTGCTTACATTAATCACTGTCACTTGTACTGGGGGTGTCGTCTTTGATGTGAGGCAGACACTGTCAGTGCTGTGAAATAGGGGGTGGTGGAGGGGGATGTGCTGATGGAGATAAAGCACCCCAATGGGTTCTAACAAATTATAACACCCCGTCCCCTCATCATCTCAACAGCCCCTCAGCCCTTCACAGATAACTGCTATCACGCAGACAGACCAAAGATTTTTCTTTATAAATATTTAAATAAGTCTACTTTAATAACTCAAAATTATAGGTTAAGTATAAATTATACATATAAAGTTTGGAACTTGGATGGTCAACGTTAAATTCTTTTGTATATGCATGTGTATGCATATATAAAGCGCTACACTGAGCATTTTTACATTTTTTGAGGGCATTTAAAAATACATTTATAATTTGTGTGTATACAGCTTTATAATAACCCACTTGAATTTTTCAAACACCCGAAACACACACTATTGTGACCTCCACCTTAAAAAGCACAAGTTAGGATACACCACTTCCAGTTTTCGTCTCCAGAGAGATTTCTCTCCGGTTGTCCCGCAGTGCAAGTGTTAAGGCGATTATTTGTTTTATTTATCTAGAACATAATCGTAGATGTTTTAACTGCAATCTGGTGTTTTGCAAGGCCTCCCTATACACCAGTAACACAGTGGAAGTGTGAATGTCTGTGTTGGCTAATCCTTTAAACCACAAGCTCTTGCGGAGTGTTAAAAGCCCTTTAAGATGTCTTTAATGTTTATTGGATATTCTAAGGTAAATGTTAACTAAGTCCCGGCGCTCCAGGAGGCAAGACGAGGAAATAACCTGTGATCGCTTGATGTGGATAGTTGAATAACATCCTGACGGGTGATACACGTTCTGTGAATCTGTGAGAATGAAAGGGCAAACGGGCTTTGCCAAAGACAACTTTAACGTTCATGTGACATTTTGAGCCCCCAAATAGAAAAAAGTACTGGTTAAACTTTAACTGTATATATTCATTAAACCTTTATAAAACACTGCTTTTGCTTTGTATTTCATCCCGCCAAAGATTAACCAGGTATGACTTCAAAATGCACATTTTATTGATTGTTAGAAACAAATGGTATTTCTAGTGTACAATTTGTACAGTGCCTCGAGCAGCCAGAACATACACGTCCTTTATAAACGACCACCACTGGTGTTTTAAACAGTTTACAGATTATCAGGGCCCATAACAATTTCATGCTACTTTCTGTACACGCTTCTAAACTAACAGTAAAGTAATTTATCCCTCAAATTGCCTTAAAGAAACTCCCCTCGTATCGACACGTAAAACGTGCAAACTGTGCTTTCATTGATGGGGTCATATTAAACATGATACATATAAATACGTTATTAACTAACTTAACTAAGGTATTTATTCTACAATGTTATAAATCTTACTAATAAGTCTCAGTTCTGTCCCAGCTAAAATTCGTTCTGTTAAATTCAGATGAACAGTGATGGTACTCCTACATACTGCTGTCTTGAGAGTGGGTGGTATCTTCCCACTCTGTATGGCCAGAGAGAGAGAGAGAGAGTAGTTTATGTAAATGCTCCATTTTAATTATATTAGGAGGACGGCCCTATTCTCTGCCCAATAAAAATGGACCAGGGCTGACACCTGGTTATAAACACAGGAAGGATTCCAAAGCACTAATCGCAAACCACCAGAAAAAACCCAACCGGCATCTTCAAGAGACGCAATGACCTCCAGTAAAACAGAACTAGAGGAGTTAAAGAGCGACCCGGCAGCGCTCATGGCATCTCTACATCTGATGCCCACGCCGGTACCCAATCCTGAGATCAAGTACACAAAGGTTTGTGTTTTCAACCTACTTTCAGTAATTGTAAAGTTTCTCACACACTCTAAACATAAATGCAAACTTCGATTAGATGGTACATTTAATATACTTTGTGACTGAGCGCAAAACAGACGCGTCATTGATAACAGTTTCACACTTCATACATTTAATCCAGAGTTATCAGTGTTCATTTCATAATGTTTAAACTAATAATTGCGATACGTATTCACTTGATTATTGTTGCTTCACATTAAGTAAAAAAAATCAGGCTATGTGTATCTTAGGTGTTACACTTTTGTAGTTTTGGCAGCTGCTTTAATTCTGACCCAATAAAGCCAAAAGAGGACACTGAATTTGTTTGCGCGAAATATGAAAGTGAAGATATGTTGCATGTTGTCTCGTAAAGACGTGCATCGCGTAGTTTTCGAGCATTATATATACACAATCGAGTGTATACTGAGATTTATTAATGGTTCGTTTCAGCCTTCTTACCTGTAAAATAGCTTGTCTCGAGCGTGTTCGTCATTATTTTCGGCTTTATTACTATAATTTTGTGTTATAGGCGTTTCGGTGATCGAGTTGAAGAGGCGGCTAACTTTTTTCTAACTTTTTCTGTCGTATAGTTAAACATTTTTGTTATGATTGTATGATTGTATTTTTATCGCTGAATCGTTTTTTTACCGAAACCTTTCTCGAACTAACTATATAACTATTTTTCATGTTTTAGTTTGAGAGTTGGACGCTAAATTCACAAACACTCCATTATGTTTACTAATGTCGTATCTGTAACAATTCACCCAGCCCTGAGCGTGTCTACAAAGTTCAAGGACACTCCTATCAAATGCACGTGCTCGGGGATACATCCCAAAGTATGTTTTAAAACGTGTTTCAGTCTTGTTTTTGAGTTAAATAAAAGTTTTAAATATCACTTGAAAATTGCAGGGTGAATAATAAGTGTCCTGCAATAAGACAAAATGCAGCACCTTAAAGTTTGGACTTTACATTTGTTAATTAATTTCATATTATCCTCTCTTTAAAAACCAAGAAGTGCCGTTTCATCCCATAAAATGAGAATGTTTGTTAGGTCACCTTAAATTTTGTTGCTTTTAACTGTAATAATTTTATTGCTGTAAGATGAGTGGATAAACCTGACAAAGTGCAGTACAGGGTAATAATCACTGTGGTAATGACAGCAAAGTTCATTCAGAGTGAGAGCAGGAGACACCTGTGACATACACACCCTGCATCTCCTGCCCAAAGCGTTTCTGTAGTTTAACAGAAAACTTCTGTAGTGCATGGCGCCAGCAACGCTACAGTCATGGCTTCAGTTCCTGAAGTTGCTTTGGATAAAAAGTGCATAACAAATGCCAAGTGCATAAAAGTAACTGCTTCCTCTCATCTCAAGTCTTCTTTCAAAAGCAGATAGGAGTGTGAGATGAAATTTGAATTATCCAGTGAGTGCTTCATACAATAGGTGTGTGGGGCATTACTGATGTAAACTCCCCTCACACTCTTCTCTGTCTCTCCCTCTCTCCCTCTCTCTCTCTCCATCCCCCACACCTTTGCTCATATTTGATATTGTGTGCCTGGTGCAGCACAGCACAGGCTCTGATTTAAAAGTCCAAATATGCCCATTCAATACTAATCTTTCAGTAACAATAGTAAGTGCAGAGCCACGTTTTTATTATTTGTGTAAGTCTAGGTTTAATCATTGTAGCAACACTCATTGGAGTTGTTAATGAGCAGAGCTGTATGTCAGAGGCTCTACATTATGGAAATATCATTAATGGGCATAGACTTCTCATGCTTGTCTCACTATCAACCATGTGCATCATGTATCCCATTCAGTTCTGGTATTTACAGAAATAGTATTGATTTTAAACTGAAAAAATAATCCGGTGGTTTAATAATTATTAATTTAATATTTATAATCATGAAACTTTGTGACAAAGGTTATAGGCAGCATCTAGTTACCTGAACCCATGGCAGTAATAATGCCAATGGTTTTAATTTTTTGGATACCTCGTTTATAATTTTAACAGCCTGTAACAGTTCCATTTGCATCGCAATGCTATATACAACTGAAATGCTCAATTTATAGTAATATATTACATAGAGTTATATATAATACTGAATGGTGTTTTCTTGTTTGTTTTTTTACATGCCAAGTACTATGCCACAATTTATAGATTCCTTGTTCCTTGTACAGTAAAACAACAGTTGAATGAGTTATGATGGCTTAAACATGGCCTTTGTCCTCCCCAGTAAACTTTTCACCTCACTGATACATACGCATGTTTGTGCTCATTATGTGACCGTCACTACACCTGCCTCTCTGTGTGTGAGACAGACTTAAGATTAAACAGTGATATGGAACTAATCTCCTTACTTCTCTGCCATTGATCTTTTACAATTGAGCTCCCACTTATCATTTACACAAAGTCCTGTTGTTCTGCGGATAATTATAGACACCTGAGTTAGAAGCATATTACACTTTATAATCTTATAGAATCACATAGCCTCAAACGTGTGTGTTTGACTGGTCACGGGAGAGCTGGTCTGTTGAAGGAGGTCTTTCTCTCCTTATGTGCTGGTCTACTGGGCTGATAATGGCACTAAGGAAGCCATAAATTTGTCACCAGTGATGGCTGGTTATAGATGTTTTCTCTTTTACTCTTCGGATGGAAGAGGGAAAAGAAAGGAAAGGTTTTGTTGATAGGTGTGTGTATCAGTGTAATTGATTGAGACCCAAGAGTGTTTCTGAGAGAGAGGTGTTGGATTGCAGCAGGCAGGGTGATGATGTGCTTACACCATTTAGTTACAACACACAAGTGAAACAGATTCTATAATAAGAAAGAGAGCAGGAGATTACTTACTCTATAGCTTTTTCTTCTAATATATATATATATATATATATCATAGTTTATATATCCTATATTACTGTTATTATATATGTTAGTGTACTTATATATATACTTATAGTGATATGTGTTCTTATATGGCCATATTTTAGATTTGTATATATGTCTTCCTGCCTTTCAGAAAAACTGTGGTATAATTCTTATGTCTGTGTATTTAAGTAAGGGGTAAATAAAATTAAGGTTATACCAGTAAATACAGTGGTTTCTTATTTATAGTAATATTCAATGTGTATTTCTAACAAAAGTCATAGGGTATGTGAGTCCTTACTGAGAATCTCATGGGGACAGAGACACTTGATAGCCATTTGTTGAACGTCTCTTTATATTTTAAGGGCTTTAATGTCCAGACAGGACAGTAGTGTCTCCTGAAGTGAGGACTTTTGTAAGATAATCTTGGAGACAGCTTGAGTGAATGAGGTAGGCCCCATCAATCCGTCAGTGCATGAGATAGTACAGATGGGAGTCGGGGGGTTTTCTGCTCTAGAAGCTGTCCAGCAGGGTGTAATATATGGCTGCGTCTCACTGTTAGGGTCAGTGGCCCTGACTTACGAGAGCCTGTCCTATACCTCTGGAGTTTTTCACTTCAAAACCCACCATTTCTGCACATCAAACAGCAGCCGGAGCAGCGCATACACTGAGAGTCTTGATTTATTGTAAGCAGCACAGTGAGGACTCTCTCTCTCTCACCCTCTTTTGCTTTGACTTATACTTTCCCCCCTTCCTTATTTTTTTCACATCTCCCTCATTGATTATCTTTGGCCCTTTGACTGTTTTTCTGTCTTCTTAGGGACAAAAGACTGTATTTGTCTGTATATGATTAGCAATATTATGCTCGGTCTTCCTAATTGTTTTAAAACGTTGGCAGACATCACACAAATGTTTGTTTTTTCGGTTACGGGTACCATTGGCATGTTTTCTGTTGTGAAGAGTAGTAAACTTTAGCCTTTAAATTTTACTCTTGTCACTGGCCCAGTCATCACTGGCCCAGTCATCGTCCAACCATACTGGTGGACCTCCTTGAGTTTGGAATACTCAGATTGATTGGAGCGTGCACCTGTACTGTAGGATAATATATGCTGCAATATTTCTCCACTGTGGTAACTGCAATGAGTTATATTACTGAAAAGAGTATGAAGTCTGGACTCCCATACCTTAAGCTCCCTCTTCTCCTGTAACATTATTAATTATCAACAGCTTGTAGTGTGTCCAGTTACAGTTTGAAAGCGAGCTGCTTTGGAAAGGATATGAAATTTCCTGTGCAGACCGAGACCAAAGCTGCAGGTGCCCTGTTAGGATTCGTCTGGCTCTTGAATATCTTGAATATATTTACGTTGTCATTTTTACAATGGCCAAGAACAGTTTGCCATTAAATTTCTGAGCCATTAGAAGGTGCTGGCGGCCAAACAGATGTTTCACTGCTGTAGCGTGAGCTTTGGCATCCTCTCCATTATGTTCCTGCTCCGCTTCCTCCTGCAGTTGTGCGAAGCCTCCAGAGAGCTTGCTGGGGCAGATGAGAAACAAATCAGCATTCTGCAACTGCTAGAGTCATTCAAGTCCTCTCTCCTCTTCACCATGTCCATTCAGCTCTATCATTCCCAGAGGAACTGTTGACCTCCTGCTTTTGTGGGTGATAACCCCCTTTCCTGTGTGAAGTAATGATGCTGATAAAAATCTCAGCAATAAGGAGAAGCATAGTAATGCTGTCATCATGTGCTGTGAGTTTCTCTTCCACAATCTGTTTGTGATAGGCACTGCATATCTCGCCATCTAATTAGCTTTGCAGACGAGAGCAGTCAGCACAGAGAGACTGACAGCTTGAATAAAAAACATGGGGTGATTCTAAATGTTTGCAGCTGTCTTGTGCTGTGGCCTCAACTTGAAAACCCAACCTATCCACACTCTGTCCGCTTTCGTAACAGGCTGTAGTACGTACAGTGTGTTAGCGTAGGATGAATTGGCAATGCTCCAAAGAGGCATTCTCTTTTTGTTTGTGTATTGCACCAAGTGCTTTTGTTTACAAAATAATAATCTTTCAGGCCCCCTGCTTTTGTAAACAAAATTTAGTTGTCACAGCTAGGCAGTTAGTCTTCAAATTCAACTCAACTTTTCCTTTCTTGTTTTTATGCTTGTCCTCTGCCTCAAACAAACTCTACTATATTTTCGATTTGGCCGCACCGAAGCTTCCAGCAGGGGCACAGTGATCAATATGATTTTCTGCACTTTTGCACTTTCTTATCCCTTTTCTTTAATCAAAGCACAAGTATAAAGAAACCTTGAGAGTTGATTTACTGCACCGCCCTGTCGCTCTTTATCAAGTTTCTCAATAGGAATAGACAAAAGTCAGAGAGCCCCCAGAGCTCGAGGAAGACTGGGCCAAATGGCCTCTAATGGTCGTCTTTCTCTAGTTGTGATTTAGATGGTGGCCCAGTACACCGTTCACCCAGCATTCCCCTTTCCTCCATTCTGGGGTGCCGTAAGTGTGGGGTTACGAAGAGCATTAAGCTGCCCACCGTCTGCATTCTTCCCCAGCCCACTGGTCTGTCACAGTCAGCCCCTGATTTAGGGCATTCCACTACAGTGGCCCCTATAAATTTTAAAACTAATTCGCTCCTCTACGGGGCTTTCTGTTTTTGTAATGGGCCCTCAGCTCGACGAGGTCACTGACACTTTTATGAAGTGCACCAAATGAGAGTCAGATTAAAGGTGGCCCTTTAATGCAAAAGACCTGTGAGGAAGAAGGGAGGTGGAGGGGTGAAGAAGAATTAAAAAGACAGAGAGAAGGGTCTAATGTAAATGTACTTGAGAGGAATCAGCATGGTACAGGCTGATACCTTCCCCGTCCACAAGTGATTTATTCCTGCCAATTTTCAGGGGAGATTCAGCAAAAGAGTGGGAGTGACTTTTGAACCACCTCTAAGTCAACTGGCATTTTATACCTGCTCTAAAGAAAACATTCCAAAGAGTTTACAGCCAATTAAATTGTGCTTAAGTCTGTAAGTTTACATTAGTAAACATGTTTGAAGAGGCCCAGGGCAGCGGTACACTTGAACCCAGCTCTGCGCTTTCTTTGAACCAAACCTCTTCCCCTTCATAGATGACAGGTAGAGTAAATATGTACATGTGTAGCGCTGAGCCAGCAGACATTGTAATAACACCTTATCTGTCAGAGTCACCTGAACTGTCACTGATATAAAAACAGTTTTGTTAAAAGAGTCAAACATCCCCATTGGTATATGAGTCTTTGTGCATGAGTCTTTAATTAAATCCTGAAATCACACTTTATTTGGCTCCGCTAACTGTAACATATGTACTTTGTGTTCTTTGAAAACAAAATTTGTGTATAATAATGTATTTTAATTGAGCTTAAAAAATCCATCTTTTGGAATCTGAGGCTGTTGTTTAACAGTCTTTTAACTCATCACCAGAGCCAGAGTGCGGCACGTGTTTTATGATCTCGTAAACGAGCAGTGATGTTGTGAAACTTGTGTCTGTGTGTATCTCTGCGCTTGCGTGTGCTTGTACATATTCACTTGTGTGTGTGAGTGTGTCTGATAGGGATTTATCTCTCCTTTTTCCCCACCTCTTTCTGTCTGGTTGCTGGATCACTCCCAAGAGAGTGATATTGGGCAGCCCTGCAATAGCACACAGTTCCCAGAGATTCCTCTCACACCACAACTATGAAACACACAGGGGGAGAAAGACCCTCTCTCTTTCCTTCGTCTATGTTTCACCATAAACTAAATCACTGCAATTTCTCATCAGTCTCAAGATTCATCAGTCTCAAAAAAGAAGTCTTTCTTTTTTATACATTAACTTCAAGTAACTCTGGTCTGTATTCTGACACACTGACATTGAAAATATATGGAAATAACAAAACAAAGCAAATGTTAATATGATGATTTCAAGCATTTTAATACAAAATTAATCTTAAGAACTCATTGCAGTGATTTAGTGTAACTTCTTGGTAAAAGAATTAGCACTTTACTTTTGCAAAAAGCTAAACAATATGCTCTTTTCTCTTGATAGATTTTTATTAATAACGAGTGGCATGATTCTGTGAGCAGTAAAGTCTTTCCCACGTATAACCCGGCTACAGGCGAGAAAATCTGTGATGTCCAGGAGGCAGATAAGGTGGGTGTGATGTTTTTTAAGCATGCGTGCATGTTTGTCAGCAAATGAGTGTATATTGGTGTATAGCACAACCAGGTCCGGCACAATTGCTCTGTTGGACTACATTTAGTCATCCAGCACAGCTATTGTGTTTCTCACTTTCAGCCTTCACTCAGTATAAATAAGCATCCAGAATTGGAGGCCGGGGGTGGGGGCTGTAGTTTAGTCTAATGTGGTTAAGCAAGCTGGAGGCTATAGTTCCTCTCTGTAAATCAAGCACAAAGTGTGGAAACCCAGAATGGATACAGGAAACAGAGACCCTCTGAACATGCGACTTGGGAAGTCATTGAGACCCATCCGGAATGGGTTGATTTAATTTGTCCCAGAGGTGGACAAACACCTGTTTACAGGAGAAGGTTATATCATTAAGAGCTCTCTCTCTCCGGTCTCTCCTTCTATTGTTTCTCTCCCACTCTCATTCTCTTTCTGTTAGGCTGATGTGGACAAAGCCGTGCAGGCTGCACATTCGGCCTTCTCTCTGGGTTCTGTATGGAGGAAGATGGACGGATCTGAACGTGGGAGGCTTTTGTTTAAACTGGCTGACCTGGTGGAAAGAGACAGGACTTACCTTGCTGTGAGTAGTCTGTACCATCTTATAATAAATAATATATATATATATGTTTATGTAACTTTTTCAGTCATTTCTGTCAGGTAGAGACATTTTATATTTGGTATTCCAAAACAAGAAAAACATGAAATGGAAATATTAGCTAATAACTTGAAGTATTACATTAAAATAATTGCATCCAGTTCCTTAAAGACACTGCATTACATTTTAAGGTATTTCATATTTTGGTGATCTGATAATTGGTTCTGCTTGTCTGACCTATTCTCAGTTGTTGGCATCACTCAGTATTAATTCCCCCTAACTATCACCTTCACTCACGAACTAGTGGTCTGCAGACTTAAACCAAGCCTCTTTCTAGTCAGTGCCAGTTTTGGCTGAGTGAAAATCAGATTTAAAGGGACAGAGCCATTTAAGCAGACAAAGACGTCCACAACAATAAGCAAGTGTCTAATGAGTGAGCCTGTCCATCTGGCTCTGGCTTATTGAAGCTTCATGGTAAAAGCAGAGGTTTTTCTAACAATTTTGATTTGTTCTGCAAATGTCTGAAACCCACAGTGATGGCAACACTGAGGTGGGACACATGACCTTTGGGTGCTAACGATCACTTAAGTTAAGAGTGGAACATAAAAGAAAGGTTTTGTGCCATGCCATGATGAGCTTTTATCTCCACCTTTCTTCCGCTGAAGACATCTGCTTTTGCTTCCCACTCACGAAGATGTGTCTGAGGAGACTCAGAAACAAGAGTGCTATGTTTATCTTTGTGTGTGTCTCTCCAGTGTGCTGTGGCCATTTTGAATAAATCTCTTTCATGTTACGGTTTAGACTCTGTCTTAAATGGACTGAAACAAGAGATTTTCTCTGTCCAAATCTGAACAAGTGTCAGAGTGAATTGCTTTGAAAGAGAAATGCGACGTCCATGTGGTTACGATCATTTTTTATATCAATCTAATCCCACAGCGATAAGAAATCATGCCTGGCTGACGCAGAGATAACAAAGGCAGGTCTCTGGTGATGGCTATATGAGTATCATGTTTCGCTAGGGGTGCAGATGTAAAGTGTGTGCTTTAGGAGTTTAGTTAGATCTAAATGCAGCATGGGGGGTGTCAGGTTTAATCCCTATGAGCGATTTTTCATTACCCGCCCACACTCTCTCAACTGCCCTCTCCTCCCAGACCCTGGAGTCCCTGGACAGCGGCAAACCCTTCCTCCCCTCCTTCTTTGTGGACCTTCAGGGAACCATTAAGACCTTTCGATATTTTGCTGGATGGGCAGACAAGATCCATGGTTCCACAATTCCTACTGGTAAGATAATATTTATCTTGTTATAAACCTTCACCATTGGGTGGGTAAAGTATATACACACATAATGGATGTTGCTCATATAAACGGCGATGATTAGACAAAGATGATTATGCTTCTGTCTGATAAAATAGAAAATGATCAAGACTGCAAAACAGTCAACAATACAGAACAGAACTTTGGAAAGCACAGAAGACTGGAAAACGTCATTATGTCAAAGCAACCAAGACCTTTAGGTGAAGGCCCAGGAAATTTTAAGGGCTATTCATGCTTGTTCTCAACTCAAGTCTGACCTTGAGCCGAGAGACATTAGGCTAGATACTGGAGCTGGGCTGGAGCTGTGTTTTCTCTGAGGCCTGCAGGAGATGTTGTGGGGTTATGGAGGTACACTGAGGGTAAACAGACGAGGTCCCGTAACAGTTATAAATCTGAGTGCTAATGGCCGCCCTCCTGTGGAGCTCTGCCATCGGTGGAGCACAGTGACAGCTATGGGGCCGGGGGGGCACTACAGGGCACAGGGGGGCACTGGGGGTCTGTTCTGGCTAATTTAGTTGTTTGAAAGGAACGCGGCAGGGAGCCTGGAGACTACGGGACAGCAGCAGACTTGCAACTCTGATGTCACGGTGCAGCTATTAGTGTGCAAGTATGTGTATTCGGGGAAGATCATGGAGCCGCCCTAAGGGGCCCCCCGTCACATGGGCCACAGGAGCTGGAGTGAAGAAGTGGAGAAGAGAGAGAGGTGTCTGCTGTTGGACGTCCGTGTAATTGTTGTGCATTCCAACACTGTCTGTCACCATCACTTTCAGATTGTCTTTTCAGTCTTTTCACTTTTCAGATTGAGGTTCTCCAGAACTCTCATATCGCACACTGGCCTGTAACGTCCCGCTCAGCTTCACTACTCTGGGTTCCAAACACACTTTTATTTGATAATGTCTGTCTTATACTCACTCTCTCACTCTCTCATCTTACACAAACAAGCACCCATGCTGCTGCACGCTGTTATGATATGATTCTCACAGAAGGGAAAATAAAAAATGAAGAATGAAGGAGAACTGTAAATCCCCCTTTCAGCACTGGAGCTCAGCTCTGGGCCTTTGTTGTGTTGCTAAACCAAACTTGCATAGTGGGAACTCACAGTGATTTGCTTTATTTCATTTCCAATCTCATCTGTAATAGAATTACAGCACAAACAAACAGAATGTGTGTTTTTGGCCTTCTCTTATCTGGCCACCAAGTGAGATGAATCGTTGGCGATCCTCTCGGCCAGATGCTTTACGCCAACTGCATGTTTCCACAGCAAGGAATGGTGTGATCACACTTCTTTCCATGTTGCCCTAAAACAAAACAGGGTTTGTTGTAGATTGTAATAATGTTTAAAACTCTTTTGAGTGGAAAATGCATCTACTGACGCTCAAAATGTATATTGTGAAAACTAATATATTTTTATATTTTTGTAAAGGTTTTAATTTTTCTAGATTCATTGTATAATGTCTAGTAGTTAGTTAGAGTTAGTTTATTTTCACCTGGACTTTAGTTCTGGCCACTTGTGACAAGTAACTTCATCAGTCAATGATTTATTTGGTGAGCATTAAGTATAAACATTCCCATCGCCGCCATATTGAGTGTTATGATTTCTTGCAATTATTTTTCTTGGTGGAGTTTCCTTCTCATAAACTTTCACTGCTATAAACCAGCAACAGGTCAAATGCTGTATGCTGTATTTGACAACACGTGTGTTGTAATATTCTGAGTCTTTTTTGTTATTTCTTTTATATAGATGGAGGATACTTCACCTTCACTAGACATGAACCCATTGGAGTGTGTGGACAGATCGTTCCTGTGAGTTCTGTGCCTTTTTTACTTAAAATAAGATTTTCTTCACCTTCTACACTTTTTAAAGAAATTATTTGAACCCTTTAAAAGGTACAATATGCTTGGGTTTTGTTACTGGGTGGCAGGCTTGTTTTTGGGAACCCTTTTCCATAAAGACCACATAAAATTAAATGATGAATGGTTCTGCAATTACCTATTTTCTCACATAAAGTGCTTTGTAAACAAGAATTTTCCTCTCCTAACATCATCTAGCTTTGATTAGCTATAGCAAGTAGCAAATTAGGTTAATGGCTGTGACCTAAAGTAAATGCTAAATGCAGACAAGCCCTCTGTTCCAACTTTTAATAGAAAATATGACAACACAGCAAAGATACTTATAAAATCAATTAATGGAGTTTTAAAAGTATGTTGCATGGGTTACTGGGAGAGTTTGGGGTCCTTATTGGTCACTGTATGATTGGCTACAGACAAGCTGGCAGAAGGAGGTCATGGCCAATGCCAGCGAGGGGGGGTGCAGATAAAGAAAGGGGAAGAGAAATAATGAGAGAGAAAGACAGGCAGTGGGAAGCAGTTGATAAACAGAAATAGAAACTAAGAGAAATAAAGAACTATACAATCCCATGAACGGAGGAACTTGTATGACGAATAAATTAATTATATAAAGAAAATGAATGAATGGGTAAATGCTCCAGACGTCTGTGTCAGAGAGGGAACACAAGAAATTACGTAGTACACTGTACTCAAATATTCCTCAGGACTTTGTACTGTCTAAATTTTAATAGTTTCCGTTTAGCAGGTCATTGACCATTACAGGATGTTAGACACACAGTTAAGGTGATACAGAATGTTGCGTAACTCTGCAATAGAAACATTCTGCTTGCGTATGAGTGAGTGTGCAGGAGTCTGAAATCATTAGTGAAGGAGTTATGTTCTCCAGAAACAAAGATATGAGCTTATTCAGACGAGCTCCCACAGTAAGTTCCTGACCTATGTCTGTACAGTGGAACTTCCCCCTGGTGATGACAGCATGGAAATTGGGGCCAGCGCTGAGCTGCGGAAACACTGTTGTCCTTAAACCTGCTGAGCAGACCCCACTCACCTGCCTCTATCTTGGTGCCCTGATCAAAGAGGTACAGCTAAACTAATGCAATATTCACACACACAATACAAGTAAAATACGATCAAAGAAATAAAACATAATGAATTAAATATCAGCAATAACTGGGCTAATCTATACTGACCACATTGCATTCATAATACAATAGTAAAATGATCAAAGTGGTGTAACACAAACATGAACACATTCATAATTTCATCATTCCTTGCTTTCATTCTTTGTGTCGTTCTCCACTGCACCCAAACCTTTGTTGTTCTGCCTCTCCCTTTCTGTGGTAATGGGAGGCCTACTTTCTCCTCTTCTTTTGATGTTCTGTCCATCCTGTCTTCCACAGGGCCCGTAGGGAGGTCGGGGTGGGTCTATATTCCCCCTCCGCGGCCTGTGGTGTTCTTGGCTCAAGTCTCTTCTAAATCGTTTTCCTTTCATACTGTTTTGACAGGCCGGGTTTCCACCAGGAGTTGTCAATATTTTGCCAGGCTATGGGCCAACTGCAGGAGCTGCGATCGCTTCACACATGGGCATAGACAAAGTGGCGTTCACAGGATCGACTGAGGTAATTTTCCTATCAGACAAATGGAAGAATCACACCCTTTTCCCTCATTTCCGCTGGTGTGACACAGCGAGCGGTGCGATGAGCTCTGGCTCTCACCGAGTCATGGATGAGTTGTTGCGGGTCACATAAGCCTGAGAAGCCTGAGGATGCTAAATAGCTTTAATGAAGGGGGGCTGTCTGCTGTCTGTGGAGGCTCTCACACCAGGAAATGCGTATAGGACCACCTGGCTTTTCAAAATCATTTCTAATAAACAGGTTTTCAATTAATGTGGGAGTCAGATGTTAATCCACAGGTGGTCCATCAGCACTGAATAGAAGCAAGAAAAGGGCACCATAACCCCCCCCCCCATGTCGTCCCAGTCAGGTTCCCCCCTCATGAGACACCTAAGTCCCTTTACACACAAATAGCTTTATAAGTGTTCTGTATGTACTTAGTAATGACTACCCTTCTGATTCAGCTCTACACACTAGCCATTAGACAGTTACAGGATAGCCCTGGAGGAAAAACAGCTCTTTGAAGCAAACTGTATAAATTTTATAGAAATTTTAGGACTGAGGATGTGGCACACCATGTTAGGCATAAAGAACCGAAATCTGCCGCTTGAAACAGGTCTCAGTGATAGCTACATAACTCTGCCCTGACAGCTTAGTTTAAACAATGTTTATTTCTAGCTACACTTGCCTCATTTGTAAGAACCCTTTAAGTCTTTTATTAAATTACAGCCTCTCATAAATCTAAATATGTCACTATATGTTTTGATCTGTCTCTACACATGTAGTTTATTTTTGGTTATTCGTCAGAAGTGGATTTGGTAATGTTTAGAACAGTGCTAAGGTTTATGAAGCCATTCAGCTTTTTTCAGTGTTAAAAAGCACAGAGGAGTGGAGTATTTGTGTGTGTCCTGGTATTTACAATGTTATGGGGACCAAATGTCCCCACAAGTATAGTAATACCTGTAAATTTTGACCCTGTGGACACATAAAATAGCAGAAAGTTTTCTGTGATGATTAGGTTTAGGGTTAGTGTTAGTGTAGGGGGATAGAATATACAGTTTGAACAGTATAAAAATTAAGTATATGGAATGTCCCCATAAAACACAAACCCAATGTGTGTATGTGTGTGAACACCAGATTTCTCTCATTGATAACAGTACAAACAGAAGTGTAGTTTCCACAGCAAACAAACCAAACCTGTGCCCTTGAAAAGCATTCCTTGAAATGCAACACATGTTTCCTCTTTATGAAAAAAATGACAGTTAAGTCATTTCCCAGTTCTCAACTGTGTTGGTGGCTGTGATGACTGTTTCTTTCTTGCAAATCAAAATGTTATTGATAAAACAAAAATGTGATGACTGAGCCTGAGGAAGAAAGTGTTTACGGGTCACATGAATCCTCACATGAGCGTGACATCACGCAGCCCACCGCTTTCACCCACACTTCCACTGTGTGACTTTCACAGGAAGCTCATCAGCATAGACACCTCACCCTCTTGCCCTTCCTCTCTGCTGGCGGTGAGCACACACTCGCCTGCAGCATCACTGCTGTGTGTTTCTGTGCTCTAATCTGCACTTGATTAGGCAGCAGAGGTCTCTCATGCTGTGCGAGTGTGTACATACACAGACTCTGAGTCACTTCAGCCGTGTGTGTGTGAAGAGAGGACTTTGTGAGGAGATTGTAAAGACTACAGAGAGTGAAGAGGGTGTGTGTGCAGATTAGACACAGAAACACACACAGCAGTGATGCTGCAGTCCAGCCCCTATAGTGAGCAGTGTAATGTTGGTTTCATTAGTGTAAAAGCATGTCAAATTAGAGTTTTTTTTGTTTTGAAAACATTGTTTTCCAGCCACCACTAACCCATGAATAAGACGTTCTTTCTTGACAACAGAAGTATGTGTTTCCTTTAACTTACATTAATACTAGATATAATTTAGCTTTCTTATTAATAATATTAAAGTGACCATTATGCGATTATTCTGTTTTAAACTAAACGTCCAATACTGTGTAAAAAAATAGCTTCATCCTATTGCTTCATCATCCATTTCTAAGACAACTGAGATCTAACTCTGAGATACTTCTGGTTAAGGGTCACTTATTTAAAGAATTTTTATTATTATACGTTAACAGGATAAAGATCATAACCACAAAAGAATACATATATCTGTGAGTGATAGACAATGTAACATTTAACAGTTCGTGAGAAGAGCAAAGCATTTTTATTTTTTCACTTTGTGAGGGTGTCAGAGGAAAAAGAGGAGGCTTGTTTTCCTTCTGTTTCTTTCCTCTCCTATTCTCTTTCTACTATAAACAGATAGAGAAAACATTCACTGTCAGTAAGTATGTTTAGTGGAAAGGAAAAATGTACAACTGTTTGTTTATGGTGAGGAGTGCGGCCCGCCAGCCTGTGAGCGTTAATCTGGCTGTGAAGAGCGAGATGCTTTTTCTCATACACACAGTTGGAAAAGAATAGTTTGAAGACAGCATAATGTTCTCTATGGTGTGAAGCAATGCTGAGGCCCAGCAGCTGTGCAGAATATGCAGCACTTACACAGGGCTGAAGATCATGTAAGATTACAGCCAGCGCTCACGGCCACCACTAATGTAAAACTTTTGGTGGAAAGATGTGTGACAACCAGTTTGAATGTAAATTGATTCAGGGAAGAGCTGTTAACGACTTATAATTATGAAACTGTAGAATGCCTTAAACAATTCTCAGAATGTGGAGTAAAACCAAAGACAGCCCAATAATCCTTTTCATTGCATGTTGCACACACACATACATGTGCTTTCATTTATGTAGCAACAAAGCCAATAAATGCATTTTTGGGCTCTCGTTTCACTGTTATTTTTTGGCTCCAAACAGTGTTGAGCATCTTACACAAATGTGCGGTCAGCTCTTCCTGTTCTCGATTAACCAGCAGATACTGTTCCATGCAGGAACTGGGGCATTCCATTCTTCTGACTGCCAGCATCAGCATTAATAGATATTTAATATGTGAGCTGAAGCTTGGGGACCTGCTGGTAGTGGTGGTGGCTGCCTTGTAAGAGGAGGGCAGGATTTATTAATGACACCATCCAACTGGTGTTGAATCTAGTAAGGGGCTTTCAGTGATTAAAGTAGCTCCCCTCTTTCTCTCCACAGGTAGGCAAACTGATCCAAGAAGCAGCAGGAAAGAGCAATCTGAAGAGGATCACACTAGAACTGGGGGGGAAGAGTCCCAACATCATTTTTGCAGATGCTGATTGTAAGTATTCAGGCACTGTTTTATGGCCGCCCTCCTGTTGTCCTGCTGCAACAGTTTGTGCACAGGTGCTGCCCCAGAGACCTTCTCTGTCACTTGCTGATGACATCAAAGACCAGTATCTCCAGAGATATTTTAGAAAAAAGCTTGCTTTGTCTGATCCTGGTCTAGAGCCTAAGCCTATATACATGCAAATTAGCATATCTTACTAAACCCCTGATTTTTCACTGGTGCCTCTAAATAGCTCACCAAACCGTAAGCTAGAGCTTTTAAATGCTTTCAGCAGCCGTGAGCATGCCCCCCATAAATCAGCACCAGCACATCACAACACAGCTATAAATTTGGCTGCTCCATTAACCCCTCAAATGCCACAGCATGGTAGTCCATCTTTTGTCCCAGGTGTCCAATATCTCACACAGATGCACATGCACACATGTATGTAGGCATACAACACAGACACATCAGAAGAACAGACAACCGCTTAACTATAAACTTATGGTTTCTAGAGTAATAATAAATTATTCTGAAGCAGGCTTTGGCATGTAGGGCTTGATTTATCTGTCACCTGTTGTTTTGGACTGTGATTAAATACATTTTAAATTATTTAAATGACTGTAATCCTAGTGTTTATAAGGTGGTCTCTCTCTCTTTTAGTTGATCTGGCATTAGAACAGGCCCATCAGGGTGTGTTCTTTAATAATGGTCAATGCTGCACAGCTGGCTCCCGTATCTTTGTGGAGGAGCCCATATATGATAAGTTTGTGCGTAAGAGCGTTGAGAGAGCTCAGAGGAAAACTGTGGGAGATCCCTTTGACCCAACCACTGAACAGGGACCTCAGGTGAGATTTATAAAAACATATTTTGAATGTTACAGTACAACCTCATTATTAAAATGTATGACACCTGTTGCAAGAGTCCCTTATAATCACAGTCAATAAAGACTAAGGGTTCTGGATTGTAAAGTACATGTTAAGAGTGTAATGATCTCTGTTTGACTGTGTTAGATCAGTGCGGAGCAGCAGCAGCGTGTGCTGGAGTTGATTCAGAGTGGCATTAATGAAGGAGCTAAACTGGAGTGTGGCGGCAAAGCACTGTCATCTAAAGGCTTCTATTTGGAGCCCACTGTATTCTCCAATGTAGAGGACCATATGCGCATTGCCAAGGAGGAGGTAAACAAAAGGCAGCTTGTTTTTTGTATTAGTACAGCATCGTAGGAGGCAGTACTATAAAAATAAATCTAATGTTGTCTTCTATTTATGATTCGATATTTGAATTGTTGACAGCTAAATCCAAGTGTTTTAATAAAATCAACCATATGTGTGTCATGTTTTTTATACACTTTGTTATAGATATTTGGGCCAGTTCAGCAGATTTTGAAGTTTAAGACAATTGAAGAAGTGATTGAGAGAGCCAACAACTCAGAGTATGGTCTGGCAGCAGCTGTCTTTACCAAAGACCTCAACAAGGCTATGACCGTCTCTGCGGCTATGCAGGCTGGCACTGTCTGGTAGGATATTTTATATTGATATTTTATATTTATATCTTTGTTACTAATAGCTCAGTAGCTGCAGTTCACTAATGAATACAAACACAGCTGTGACCTCATCAACTCTTTGTCATTGTGAATGTAACAAAGAGTCGTCAAACAAGCAAGAGTCAAAAAACCAGCAAACAGTAATGTGGGGAAATAGCAAAATCAAAAACGTTAGGCAGGCAGCAAACAATCCAAAACTGAGTCAAAAGGGCAGGCAGCAACTCAAAAAACAATCCAAAAATGTAACCAGGTAAACAACAGGGGAAAAACGCTCTGAAATGCACACAAAAGCAATACAAGACATCGCAATGAGTTAATGACGGTCTGGGGTTTAAATAGCCCCGCTAACGAGGATCAGGTAGCAAACAGGAAGTAATCATCACAAGGTACGTGGGCACATGGGAGTTGTAGTTCGAATTGGTTTTAGTACTCTGGCAAGGGCTCCCTCTGGTGACGCGGAGGAGGCGGAGTGGTGGGGAATCTGATGATTTTTATATTGAGGTGTTCGGTTTGACCATTTGACTGGGGGTGACATCCAGATAATATCCGTAAAATCCCAAAAATTGCATAACAGTTCAGCAGTCTCAAAAGCAGATGGGAGTTTGGGAAGAGGGACCAGCCGGCAGGCTTTAGAGAAGCAGTCCACGATAGTGAGAATTTTGGTGTTCCCTTGGGAGTTGGGTAAGTCTGTAATAAAATTGATGTGATGTGGGACCAGGGCCACTGTGGTGTGGGTAACGGTTGCAAGAGCCCGGCAGGTAACTGTCTGGGGGTCTTCGAAGCTTGACAGTCTGGGCAGTTTTGGATGTACTTGATGGTGTCGCTCGGGAGGGTAGGCCACCAGTAGCGGTTTCTGAGTAGCTGGATAGTAGCAGTAATCCCTGGATGGCCAGAACTCGGATTCTCATGCACCTGAGTGATTACATGCTTTCTAAATGGCTTGGGCGCAAACATGCCCAAGCCCAAGCCAGCTTCGGGGCAATTGTCAGGATGGGGCTCGTTATGGTAATGACCATAAAGGGGTGTGCAGCTCCCTCTAGCCAGTGTTACCACTCTTCTAAAGCTAGCTTGATGGCCAGGAGCTCACGATTACCTACATCATAGTTTTACTCAGCAGGGGAGAGTTTACGTGAGAAGAACGCACATGGAAACATTTTGGAGGGCGACCCGCAATTAGAGGCATCTACCTCGACTATAAAAGGGAGGTCAGGGTCTGGATGGTGTAGGATTGGGGCAGTAGTAAAGCATGTTTTGAGTTCTGAGAAAGCCCTGGTTTCCGCATCGTTCCATACTAAACGACCTGAGTGACATTTTATGAGGGATGTTAAAGGTGCAGCCACGGAACTAAAACCACGAATAAACCGATGGTAGAAGTTAGCGAAACCAAAAAAATGTTGTAGATCTTTTACTGTCTAAAGAAGTGGCCATTCAGTGACTGCCCGGACCATCTTATCACCCGTGGCCACCCCCTCCTGACTGATCACGTAACCGAGAAAGGTAGTGCTGGTCGTGTGAAATTCACATTTCTTGCCTTTGACGTACAAGCTATTCTCGATGAGACGTTGGAGGACTAGACTGGTGTGTTTAATGTGTACCTCCAATGTTTAGAGTAAATTAGTATATCATCTGTATATACTATTGCCCATTTCTCGAGCATGTCATGAAAGATATCGGTCATGGAGGACTGAAAGACTGACGAACTATTAGCCAAGCCGAAGGGCATAACCAGATTTTTGTAGTGACCGGACGAGGTCGAAAAGGCCATCTTCCACTCGTCACCTTCTCGGATACGGATCAAATTGTAAGCGCTCCTAAGATCTAACTTGGTAAAATATTTCACCCGGCGAAGTTGTTCAAGGGCTACGGGTATCAACGGAAGTGGATAGCAAAACTTTATTGTAGCATCATTGACATTGTGATAATCTATACAAGGCCTCATTCACCCGTCTTTCTTTATGATGAAGAAAAACCCTGTCGAAGCGGGTGAATTGGACGGACGAATTAAGCCTTTGGACAGTTCTTTCTTAATATACTGCCGCATGGTGGCGGACTCAGGCTGCGATAATGGGAAAATTCTGCCTTTAGGGGGTGTTGCGCCAGGTATGAGGTCTATGGTGCAATCCACAGAACAGTGTGGCGGTAATTGTGAGGCCTTACTTTTGCTGAAAACTATAGCCAGATCTGAATACTCGGAGGGTCTATGGCGCAATCCACGGAACAGTGTGGCGGTAATTGTGGAGCCTTACTTTTGCTGAAAACTATAGCCAGATCTGAATACTCGTAGGGGATATTGCTGAGTAGTTGTGTAGTTGTAAAATTTCAACAAGCAATTAGAGGGATGTGGTTACTCTGAGTGAATTCTTTGGAAATTAAATTTGCAGCAGCTTCAGAGTCGACTAAGGCAGATGTGGTTAACTTAATACCAGAAACAGATAGAGAGACAGGGAAGTGACTACATTGCTAATTTCATTGGTGGTAGAGGCTAAACTCTGGGCCGGACTGGGCAGAAGGACCTCTGATGACCTGCTTGTCAATACAGGCAAAGCCCTGAACGAAACCGTCGTTCCCATTCCTCAGAAGTGAGACGAGTAAAGTTAACTTGCATAGGCTTGGAAGGAGCTGCACACTCGGGCCTAGCTGGGATATAGCATCGGCGGGGCGCCAAGAACGCATGAGGTTATCAATCAGTGCAATTGAAAGCTCAATGTACTCACTCAGGCTCCTCCCTTCATCACGACGTGAGTTCGGACTGTAATTCGGCATTGAGTCCTCTTTGGTAAAGTAGGAGCAGTGTGTCCTCTATTCAGGTGGTCTGTGCAGCGAGTGTGCGAAAATTCAATGCGTACTCCGCTGTGGGAAGACCTCCCTGGGATAACGGGAGCAGTTGTTCACCTGGGCTATTTCCTTCCTCAGAATCCTCGAAAACCTCCTTAAACTGACGTAAGAAGGAGTCGAACGTAGGAAACGTGGATCCGTCTGTTCCCCAGACTGCGGTTGCCCACTCCAGTGCTTTGCCTGTTAGGAAAGAGCAGACGAAAGCAATACGGCTGCTCTCTATTGGGTAGAGTGCCCGTTGCTGGGAAACAAACAATGAGCATTGCAGTAGAAAACCCTTGCACTGTGAGGGATTACCATTATATTTCCCCGGAAAGGCGAGTCACGGGCTGCCCGGAGAAGAGACAGTGGAATCGGCTGGCTGGGTGCAGGAGGGGTCGCTGCCATTGTAGACAGAGGGAAAACACGAGCTCCCTGTAGCACTCGTACAAGCTCCTCAGTTAGGGTGGTTAACCGAGTGAGCTGATGCTGGTGCATAGACAATTGAGATGCCTGAGCGGATAGCTCGGTAGACAGCTGTTAAATGGAAGACGCGGAGGTGTGAGGATCTATGTGCAGCCATTTATTAGAGTCATCAAACAAGCAAGGATCAAAAAAACAGCAAACAGTAACGTGAGTAGCAAAATCAAAAATGTTATAACAGGCAGAGGTCAAGGCAGGCAGTAAACAATCATAAACATGAAACAGGCATAGTTCGAGGCAGGCAGCAAACAATCCAAAAATGTAATCCAAAACTGTGTCAAAAGGGCAGGCAGCAAACAATCAGAAAACCAGTAACAATCCAAAAACGTAACCAGGTAAACAACAGGGGGAAAACCACTCTGAAATGCACACAAAAACAATACAAGACATCGCAATGAGTCAATGACAGTCCGGGGTTTAAATAGCCCCGCTAACAAGGATCAGGTGGCAAACAGGAAGTAATCATTACAAGGTACGTGGGCACATGGGAGTTGTAGTTTGAATTGGTTTTAGTACGCTGGCGAGGGCTGGAGCTGTGGCCTTCTCCGTAACAGTGAATGTGGTCACTGCTACAGGGGGTTGCAGGCTGTCCACATTGTGTTGTGCCTTAACACTTCAGCTGTGACTATTTCACATATAAGTATTATGGCCTTTTGTACTATTTTGCTGAATGGACAGATACGTATAAAATAAGTATACATAAATAAAATAAAAACACAATTGCTATCCACTTCTCAAATATGACTAAGTGATATTGATATCTTATTTTCTACTTGAAAATTTAAATAAAAACTTCATTGACTTTTTATTACATACTTTACAAACTGCCAATGTATAGAAGAGCTGAATGGAATGTAATCAATGTTTATCGTGCAGGATTAACTGTTATAATGCCCTGAGCTGTCAGTGTCCTTTTGGAGGATTCAAAATGTCTGGGAATGGTCGTGAACTGTAAGTGCTTATCAGTGATATGACAATCATATTTTCTATACATTACTGTTTACACTGAAAGGGTTTTCTGAAATAATTCTTCTCCATTTTTCAGGGGGGAGTATGGACTAAAGGAGTACACAGAGTTGAAAACCATTACAATGAAGATGTCAGGGAAGAACTCTTAAAGTACAGACATTTGTATTCCTGTAATGGGAAGTCCCTCTCTGAGGTTAACCACTAGCCATTATCCTTTGGTTTTCTATAGTGGTAAAACACCACACAGTAACCACCCATCACATCTGCATTGGAACACCTCTTCTTCTGTATTCCTATGGGCTCCTATCATGGACTACCCAACCATCTCCATTATCTTAGTCTCCAGTGTCCACTAGCAGTTTTCATGTCCACTGTCACCATTAACCGCCTACACCCATTCCAGCTGTGGCCTCCTTTTGCCGGCTCCACTAACCATACTAAAGCACTCGGAGTCACGGTGAAGGAAGGCTACGATTCTGACCAATGCACCATCAATGTGCAGATACTAACAGGCAACGACCGCTCTCTCTGATGACTCTGTTTTATCTCCTGTGTAAAGCATGTTTTTATGCTCTGCGTTGCTAAAGGAGCTCTGACGTCTTTGAGTAGGGAGGGATGCCGTTCCTAAACTTCATAAATTACTTGCCTTTCCACTGGGTAGAATTCTAGTAAGCGTATTAGTTTTTACTAAGACCACTGAAGCTCTCTATCTCATAAAAGATTGTTTCTTTAAATGAGTATTAATTCTATATTTGTGTAATTGCTTTGTTTTTTCTTTTTATTGTCTTATTGCTTTTACAATGTATAACTTTGTCAGTGTCCTGACCCCCATACAGAAATCTGATATATGGAAATACATGCAAAACACATATATATGTATGGATTTCACAGATACAAAAATACATCACATACCTGTACATATATGCAATATGCATATATCACAAAATTGCCCATTTTTATGTCACATATATGTTTGGAATTAGAAATATATACATATATGTCCACATATATTAAGTGTAATTGTTTATATGTGTTCATATATGACTACATATCAGATTTCTGTATAGGAAATGTAAACAAAAAGGATTTACCTCAAAAAAAGTCTGCGGTGTGCATTTTTGACAAATGATTTCTCATTGATGCCCATTTATTGTCAGGTTTAAAGAATTATGTACTATGAATATAGAAGTTAAGCTATAATAGAATGTTTGTCATTAAAAATGTTTTACTCAAAGTTCTCTCTGGAATGCATTTCTTTAAGAAAAGGGTGTTCAGTATGAGTCAAGTGACTAAGAAAACATTAGTTAAAAAAAATGTATCCACTTCCCCTTACAGAAATCATTTCTTGTATTTTGCAAGATTCATTTTGATGCAGAAAATGTTTCAGCATTAGTTACTACAGATAAGTGGGTGTTTTAAATGACTATGAGTAATCAGTCTTATGTCAACAGGGTGAGAAAAGACTGAGTCAGATGTTTGGTTAAAGCTTCTTAGATATTAGATAAAAGAAGCACCCAGTAGTGTGACTACTTTAGAAGTTGCATTACCAAAGAAACAGTCACAGTGGATTTTCCCAGCAGCCTCTTCCTAATTGATATCTTTAGACAGTCCGATGAGAATGATGAAAAGAGTTGGCCGCATTACACAGCATTTTTCTGGAAGAGCAGAAAAGGAGTTTTGAAACAGACCGCTGCAGTAACAGGTCACTGTCCTGCAGGGGTCAACCACATGGAAAGCAAACTGTTTACAATACCTTTCCTTCATTTAAATCCAAATGTGTTAATGGGATGTATTCTTGAGCATCATTTGACAAAGTCAAACATTTTGTTTCCTCATATTTGTATTTGACAATGTTTTTATCGAGTGTGAACCAACCCTGCCTGGCTGTTGAAGCATTGCAGCCAAAAGGCCTTACAAGTATTAATTCTTTTGACATTGTTGCACAATGGTGTCATTGACCCTTCCCTCCTCAGGAGCCTGTCAGATTGTATTTATAATTCACTGGAGTGTCATATGATTACAGTGTACCAAGTTCACACAGATCTTTCTACATAACAATAATGTTAAATAGCTACACATGTGCTTTTTAGTAAAGAAAACATGATAAATCATTAAACTACATTATTACAGCATTATTACAGACATTTTAAAAGGTTCTCCTTGAGAATGTATTTTCATTTTTTGACACTTTAATGATTTTTTATTTTAATATTCAATAATATCTGGTAGGACATAGTGAATTAAATGACCCTTTCACACACTCTTTTGTGTAAATGTGGTGCTGGTCACATACAGAGTTAAATCAAATTACTAAACTATTTTTCCATGCGAAAATGATCCCAATGATCACTCCTCCCTACTTTGGGATCCCTAACACATCCACTGATTTCCACTATTTTGGACTCTCCCCAAGGTTAAATGGCAATGTCACATACATCATGATCGGAATTTCAATATCTCTCCTCAGAGTAATACATTTACTAGGCAAAGCACTTATGGAGTCTGATAAGTATCATTCATTGATCATTAGCCTGTGCTCTTTAGGAGGATTTATGGTCAAATATATCAATAAAACCTTCCCATCTACAAAACTAGAGGATTGATTAAACATTTGTGAGTTGTCTCTTTAACCTAGGCACTGGCATACGTTTCCATTCAAACTAATCATCTCTAAATATGTATGGATTTTCCATACTTTGCCAAAAAGTTATTAAAACTAATGTGTCACATTTATAAATGGAGATGTACTAAAACGAGATTGCAACATTACACCCTAGAATAATGTTCATTTGTCTTCATCAAGATAAGCAGAGAAATCTAAGCTGGTGGGAACTGTAGACTGGCCCCTTTACAAGCTCCCCCTCCAGAGGGAGACACTTCCCCCATTCTGCATCATTTTAGAGATTAGAATTATCATCATAGGGCAGTTGAGTGTTTGGACCATTCTGAATATTCAGGACATAGAATCTATGTTTTGTTTTGTTTTGTTCCCAGAGAAAAAAAATCTAATATGAGGTCTGTTTAATTGCTCTATTATTTCTCCTGTGAGATTAAAAACAGCCAAAACTGCTTCTCAGACTTTTCAGACCTCAGTGATGTCACATGTGTATTCTCTAGAGATCTCATCAATGCTACAGACTCAGATTTGCCAAGACATTAAATTCTGCAATCACAGTGACAGCTTTTAATAATGAACTCAAACTTTCTCTAATATAATGCTTTCCACATTAATTTCATAGCTCTGTATTCTATACATACCTTACTGTATGTCTGGCCTATTTTATTGTCAATATTCTGAGAACCCTTTTGTTCTTAAACCAAACCAAGGAAATATGATACATTTTTAAATAAATTCTCCACGAAATAAATCAAATGGACAAGTGTAAAAAAGCACACAATTTCCCATATTTTTTTTAAACCCAACACCATGGCAGGTACTTTAATTCTAATGTAACCAACTGACATTTCCAAGCCTGTCATCTCTTTGTGGCATGCCTAATTAGCAAGATAAAACGAAGGGGCAGAAAAAAAAGTAAAACACTTCAAGCATGTTGGGATTTAGCCAACTTCACTCAGACCTCTGCTCCCTTAGTTGGGAGTTAGCTAGTTTCCTCTTTCCTCTGACATCACTCTGCAAGCCTCATACAACAATAATACGGCCCCAATGGCATGACATTATAGCTTCCTTACATGCACATGGGAGGGCCGGGCTGAGGTCCCTCTTGACCACAGACACACCGTGCTCAGTTCCCAGCCAGAGCCAGCTGTGCAGCTGCTGCTCATGGGAGGAACAGAAATGGATAAAGAGATTCCAGTCTGTTTTGGGGAGAAAACATTTCCTAACAGAGCACTTCCCAAACTCTGGGCAATCCATGTACCACTGTTAAAAATTTGATGCAGCTGTGTTGTAGTCCCAAAGGCATATTTTAGACTAAAACTACAATGTCAGAAAGGGCACCTGCTTTGCCCCCTATGCAATTAAAATCAGGAAACAGATGTTTTAATAGGTGGTTGAATGGTTAGTGTATATTTTTATTTTTTAAGCATATTCATGAGATTTTTAAAAATCTCACTTGTAAAGCAAACATAAAAAAATAAAGAATAATTAAAAATAAAAGTAAAAGTGCAAAGACTTCAAGAAACTTAAAACGTTACACGTTAAAACTAGAAAGATTTTGTTATGTGAGATACAGCCAGAAGAATTATAATCATAGTTTGTTTATTTTTTATATTGTTAGCATCCAGACTGCAGTTCACAAAGCTATAAATCTAGAAAAGTTCTTAAAAGATCATTTCTAGTCTATTGGAATCCCCAAGGAGTCTGGTTTCTCAATAATTAAGTGCATTGCCTTTTAAAATCAGTACTTTTCATTGTGTTCTCAGATCCTAATATGTTGTTTCAGCTTATTTTAAAAATGCGAGCCAAATGTGAAAGTATATGCCAATACATGCACACACACAGAGGCAAAAAAACGCACCTTGTGTGTGAGTGTGTTTTTAATATGAACCAGATGTTCTTGAAGCGTATGGAAACAGGTGATGATAGCTTTAGCTAGGATTGGATGCAGATGGAAAGGGGCTTGAACCTATTCCTGTATCACCACCAGGGTCGTAAATAATTCTTTTTCTCCAGAATGATGAAAATAATTTCAAAGTGAATTATGCCTGGCCAGCGTTCCATGTTTTCTAAACTTGCCGTACCAGGGATTTTCTCTCAGTGTCAGATCGTTTCTCAAGCAAAACATATACATGCCTTTCTTTGTCACATTCTCACTTTATGGCTAAAAGATTGGCTTGTCCTTGAGGGACAATATTATTACATTTAGGAGGTCTGCTTTGAAAACAACAGGACTGAGATTATCCTGCCAAAGTTTTGCAATACTGAAACTGGTCCTATCATCTGTACATATATATATATAAACATATAAATACAATGGGATAATATATATATATATATATATATATATATAAGCCTGTGAGGATATATCCCTGCTTCATTTCAAATACAGCTCTTATGCCCTTGTGCTAAGTAGAAAAGTGAAAATGTCATGAGAGGATCCATATCATGACTGCTGTATGGTGGGTTGTTTCCAGTCTGCTCAAGTTGGAAACAAGCTTTCTGGCTAGTTTTAAAACTAATCAGCTGTGATTGAATGGCTGCTGGGTCATTCTAAAGGGATGAAGGAGACAGCCACTACATGTGTCAGAACATAGCATACTCAGCACAGAGTATGGATGGACATTGAGCAGAACAGAGAAATATGTCCAAACCCTGTAATTGCTCCTCTCAAGAGGCAGGGATACTCTTGAACCCTGTGAGAAGTGTATGGAGGCCCTTTTTTAGAGAATACATTCCCCGTTTATGTTACAGCATTACATAATAAACATCTCTATAATGTACATTTAATATATTAATCTTGAATTATTGACATGTGTTAAGGGAGGGATCATTATTTTAAATACATCATGCTCAAAGTTATGCTTTAAAACAAACAACATATATTGAAATAAGAAATGTTTGAAACAGGCAGTTACTCTATCACAAGTCCCAGGGACCCTCCCCCATATCACCTTTATGTTAAGCTCCCATCCTCACACCCCACATGGGCATATCAACAGAAGAATCTTCCTTGAAAGCACCACAAATGGGGCAGCACAAAGTCTATGTGGCAGCCATTTGGGAAGAGGGTCGTTCACTGTGATGGATGCATAAGAAAGCAACACGTTGTCCCAGCAAGGTGCCGCGAGCTACGCTCTATTTCAGCCACCTTTAAACCACTACATCGCAGTGTGAAATGATTCATTTGCGTTGGCAGACGGCCGTATCCATGGCAAGGGAGAAATCCCTATTCTAAATCTCACACCCTCTGTTACATGTTTATGCAGCTGGATTGTTTTATTGGGCCATTTAAATGAAGTTGTGATAATTGAGCATAAGTATTAGGGTGGGGATCTGGGGCAGTCCAGCTGTCAACTGCTAGGCTCAATGGAATCCCAAACAAAGCTTCTTTAGGATTGTCTTTACACCTGCATTCTTTCAAAATTACAGCTGTGTGATGAAAAACAACAGACAGGATTTACAAGAGGAGAACACAAATGTTGATTTTGAGTCATAATCAGTTTTCAGTACTTTTCTTTTTGAAGTCACCCTAAATTGGCAAGGAAGGAGTTTCGGTCATTTTGGTTTTAAGGGCATAAAAGCATCAAGTAATTTCCTGCGTGTCTCCTCCTGATCATATCCCAGCAACCCCATGACTCAGTTTGCAAAAGACACAAACGTGGTGCTTGTTTGGAGCTCCACAGGCCACCTGATCTCCCAGGGGGACACAGAAGACTCACACAGCTGCCTTTAGGCAAACTAATTGCGCTTTTATTTCCTCTATAATAGCAACTGTAACTATTATTGTGGGTAAAAAAATATGGTATGAACATTAAATTAAAACAAGAATTACAAGTCTCTATTAAAAGACCTAGAAACATTGTCTTTAATCCTGACCAGAGATATCTTGCGTTACATGTTCAAACTGAATAGCTGAGCTCACTTTTGGCACCAGACTTCAGATCTTGTCTCTGATAAGTGGCCTGGTTATTTCCTGTGATGAATCTGGAAAATGTTTGGCCCCACACTGAAGAACAAGTAGAGAGCTGATACTTGCCATTCCATAACACGAGTTACAACAATGTCTTTACTGAAATTCCTGCAAACATTATACCAAAATGAACTGAATTCCATTCAGTTCCTAAATATCTCTTGGCCGATGCTTTACTTGGGCTTGAAGAGGTTCCACACACCACAGGATGTAAAACCTCTTGTTTCATGTCTCAAGCCAGGCGCACATCCATCACGCTTACACAAGCAGGACAGAGGTATTACAACCTCCCCTCTCCCAGCAGAATGTCCTTGGGATTTAAACTGAAATGATTTCATATGAATGTTATGGCACAATGCTGGCAGAAAGTGCATCGGATTTTACTACTAAACAGTTTATATTTTCAGCTCTTATGATTCACAGCTGTGCTGTCTGTACCATTCTCCTCAACGTACAGCTGTGGTATAACAACTCTGAGGAAATTGGATTTGACAGTGTTTTTCATTCTTTCATCCCCAAAATAACATAACCCATGATTTCCCATCTCTGACAATGCGATGAAAATGAACAAGCACCAAAGCTAAGTTTACAAAGGAGATCTTCATTTGAAGAAGGGGATCGAGAGTGGAGAGAGAGCAGGATAACAAACGCTGAAGGGTTGATATGAAGATTGGTGAGAGATAGAAGTTCCTTCTGTTCACATTGAATAATGACAGCTCTGATCTGAGAACCGATGCTGCCTAAGACTTTTGAACTCTTATAATCCAAATGCACAAACACGCTCACCTAAATATCCAAAGGCACAATGTGCATGCATTTGACATACATTTGTTGGTGTGGCCTTGCCCTGTTGCCCATTTGTATACAAGATGTACAAGCACTGCAGTGGTTGATGTAATCAGTTTTGTTATCAAGAAAGAATCTTGCCTCAGCTTACGCAGTAACCACACTGCTGCTGGGACACTTAACCCTCCATACACAGAGGTGACAAATAAATGTGAACACATGGTTGACGTGGACTTCCATAATGATTCTGTCAACACAACCAAACATACTCAACTTGGACAAGTTAGGGATTTAAAAATAACACCATGGTTCTCAAAGGAAGAACAAAGCTAACATCCCGTTGTTTATTTTCCAAACATTGCTTTGATATAAATCTTGTAAATGTTTACTATTTGGCAAATTGAATTCTATGGGGAAATGATCATAATTGAGGGAACACAAACAGAATTTAGTATGATCTAATATGGTCTGATTATGCCAATGACTTTTATTTTTCACAAAAACCATCATGAAATCTATACTTGAAATAATAAACTTACAATCAAGACAAATTGAAAATAACTGTCACTCATACTGCCTGGTAAAGGAGAAAGAACTAGATGTACGTCTGTTACTCAAAATACACGCTCAAAATAAATGTGTTGTTTTTTCAATGTCAACTTTATAAAGACCAGCAACTATAAGCAAAATAATATGCCATACTTTGCTTAAAACCCGTGGAGTTTTGGTTCTTTTCATCTAGCCTCCAGCTGTTCTGTGTGCTCACTATGGCTACCATCTACTTATGGGTTTTTGGTAGAACTAAGGCTTAAAAAATAATAGCTAGATCACTGACAAGCCTCCCAGGGGGTGAAAACTCCTTTATTTGAATAAGAATGGTCTCCCTGTCCCCTGAGATAAGACTGAATCAACATGAGGTCTGACAATTCAGAATGGCTTTAATGTGCATAATGTGATGAAGAAGAGCAAGACTCTTTGCTGTTGCTAATGCGTTTGAGGTGCATCAGACAGGGTGTTTGGAGAGATTCAGCCACTGAAGGCTTCAGTCTTGGACAGTACCAAAGACAGTACCACACAGCAATTACCCAGGTTTTCTTTATTTCCACCCAAGGTCTCCCGGAGACTGGTTTTACACTGTCCACATGCATTACTTGTCGTGCTGATTGAAGACTGATCCCGTCACCCCACGTTTTCCAGGCTTTCAGGCCACCCAGTATGGACGAACCTCATGCATGTCATCCCTCTGTGTGGTCCTCTCAAAAGAGAAACAGATAGACACAGAGGAAACGCAAAGCAAGTGCCAACGGAGAAAGAGATGTTTCAAAATCTGACAGTGTCATTTCTGGGAAAGGAAGGAAGAGAGGGAAGGAAAAAGGGGGTGGGGGCGCCCAGCAAAACAAGCAAAGAGTCTGAGCTGATTGTGAGTGTGGGACTCTTGCCATGCGATGAGAGCAGAAGATCAGAGGGAGGGAGGGTGTGTGGAGCAGAAGAGAAATGAGAGGAATCTCCAGACTTCAGTAAAACAATCTGTATTCTACCAGTTCACACTGGATGCTGCGTGAACTGGTAGTCACAAAGGATTAATTCAGATAAAATCGTCTGTAGCTTTTGCTTAAAGAGATGAGAAAACAGTTATTTCAGTCCACTGGGCATCCAACTGCTTTGACTGATCATTAGGGGCTAGTTAACAGCCTTTAATGTCCCAGTTCCATCCAAGAGATGGAGTCGTCTTTCACTGTAAAAGCCTTAATACGAGTGCAGTAAACACAACAATTAAAAAAATGCTCCATGTAAATGTATCTTTTAGCAAAAAAAACAAAACTCTTTCCTTTCTTTAATGGGGTTTATTTGTGGTTTACTGCATTAAAAGGCCTGTTTCCGGCCCACATGTCGGTGATGCTGGCTGCCCCTGAAGGTGTTTAGTGTGCGCTGAGGCACGTGCAGCTGGGAAAGATTAATAAAGAGAGCGAAGGCTCGTAAATACTGCTGGCCTTCAGTGATGAATGCCTCCACAGTCTGCAGACAGCAGGATGGGAGATAAGCGATGAAAAGACAAACACTGTGTTCCAGACCGGTACATGTTGTGCCCAGACAGGCCTTAACAAAAAGAGCAGTTGGACCAAAGATCTACACTAACCCATCTACTCCAAACACTAGAGGACAGCATACTGTGGGTTATGAAGAAAGCAAGCTCTGATTATACACAAACTGCATTACAGAAGGTGGTAAATGGATGACTTCCCTCTTAGTCTCTTTCTTGATCTTCCTTTTGTCTCAATCTGAAGAAAATGTTGTATAGTTCAAAGAGTAAATGATTAATAATAAGAAGAAAGGATATTTTCATTATTTCAAATGATGCGCATTTACCAGTGTTAAAGACATTTTTAGAATTTTATTCAGCAACTGTTCAACAGTGACAAATTGGAGCCAATGAGGTATAAAAACATGTGGAATTCACTGAAAATCCTAATATGCAATACACTGGAAATGACGGAGAGTGAGTGTATTTGCAGCCAAGCAGATGGAAGCTATTTCTTGATATGCAAACAAATGAAAAAAGTCATGTTATATCAAAGACGAGCAGTGAAGATCTGGCCAACAGGACAGGAAGAGGGTGTTTAGCTGGAGGTTTTGAAAACATTTTTGGAAAAAGGGGAATTCAGTGAAGGATCTACAATACATGCACATAACGATTAAACAAATTTGTCAATTTAGGTACAACATTACAGATCTGAATCATGTGCAGATCTAAAATAGTCTGCAAAAACATGCAATGACTGATATTGCCTGATTGACTGATATTTTTTAATTAAAATTTTTTTTTGACAGGTCCAGTCTCTTATGTCCCTCTTATTCCTCATCCAATCATATATACATGGATATATACCATGGGTAAAAATATACTCAAAATATATCTAATCAGCCCACTAAGAGTATTACATCATGTCATCAAATGTTTCACACAATTCTGCCACAGAAAATGACTGATGATTCATGCTTTGTGTGTCATCTTTGGCAGATACTTTGAGGGTGTGGGGTGGAAGCTGGCATGGAGTAATGAACAAATGGGAAAAACCAGGAAACCAAGAGAATAGAAGAATGAGATAATGGTTCAAAGTGACACACTGTCAGGATGCTGTTGCAGCTTGGTTTGTCCAGCAATGCTAAACAAACTTACATTTAAAATGTGTTTTAAATAAATGGATTGTTATTGGGAAGCCCATGCTCACAAACCCAGCTGGGGCATATCCATTGAAGTCTAGACAATACCAGGTTATAAAACTGCCAACAAAATAAAGGTAAACTGGAGTAAAATAACAGTGAATTCAATCACAGATATTGCACATGTCTACAATCAGTCTTCAATGACTGCTTGATCAGACTGTGCCGTTTGCTTCCTTCTAGCAACAGTTAACAGACTTGCACACATTAACACATGGACGTTCTGCTGAGTTGTTGGCACAGAGCTGTCCAGTTCTGATGATGTCACTTAGACCTCTGTGACCCAGAGCTGGGTGTATCGGCCTGGTTGTGCAGGGAAGCCTCTCTCAATGTGTTTTTCTGGGCAGACTGTAAGGAGTCATTTTAACAGTGGGTGGTTAACAGAGTTCTGCACAGAACCCCCTCACAACAGACTCTCTCACACACACACAAACACTCAAAAAGAGAAAGGTGTTTGCCCATTTCCTAATGTACTTTTGTTTTGGCCCCATCACAAACACACATTGAGGCGCTATTGGGCACACCTTTACAAACAAGTGAGTTATTCACACTTTATATCAAGGAAGTCAGCAACAATATAGTAAGCTATTAAAATATAGAGAAATTATCATATTGCGTAAACCTTATACAAAATGGTGTCCACACCCAAAGGAGGTAAGACACATGAGTTATAGTTAACAATAACATAGAGCATTTGAAATTCATATCCTTGACTAACAATATTTGGGGAGAATGAGGGGAGGGGAAGAGAAGGAAAAGTTAGGTAGATAGAAACTCAAGCCAAGAAGAAGGGCCATTTTAAGGGGCCCATTTAAGCAATGGCGACCAAACAATTGTTTTATAGCCTCAGCTAGAAGCCAATGTTTTTTTCGGCATAGAGCAACACAGACATTCTTTGATATGACCTGGCAGGGTTAAGATAAAAGGCTGGATTCTTGGCTAGAATTCAGCGAAGACACCTCCTTCAGGAGAGCTCCCCTATGCACCCTCAGTGATATGTGACTGAACAGGGACAGCACATTAGCTTAATGGGTGGACAAATGACTCCTCCATCGTCAATGCCGTGTGCATGCACAGTTAATCCAAAGGTTTCATCACTTTGGTTCAATGCGCTCAAGCTGACATACCGCCACTCTCAGCTGCATACAGGCAAATGGATCATTTCAATTAAAGCCAAAATCACCAGTAATGACTCAAGCAGTGATTAAGTAAAGATGTGTTTTAGGCTTAAACTGTTCCATACATCAGATGAGTATGGGTAGAGTGCAGATGTTTGAAAGATGGTGATTTGCTCTGCTGAGATCTTTCTAATGACATCATTTCCTGTCTAAGGACCTCAGAGCTATTATTGCAAATACATATATAGTTCGGTTAGTTTATTTCTCTCCCTCTGTTTCCATTTGTCCCTTTCCTTTTGGCCTTTGTTTTATTTATAGACACACACTATCCTGAAACAGACTAACTCGTTACCTTGCAAGAAATAGCACTGATAATAGCACCCAGCACACATTTACATACCTAACCTGAGTTTCTGTTTTTCTATAAAAGATCCTAACCCGTTAATAACTTCTTGCTATCTTGCAGTATATAGCCTGAGTGCAGGAGCTATGGCTGAAAGAACAACTGGCTAGAGGTTCTGTGAGAGCACAAAACCAGTAGTCCCTTGGAGAGTCTGGGGTCTTTAGCAGTAAAACACACACTGCAATCTTTCTATCATCAACTCCATGCACAGAGCTCAGTCACCAATAACCTAATGCATGTTTTATAATCGATACCTATAGAGAAGCAGAAACATATACATTTTTACTGAATGGAATGGCATACATTCATGGCATGTTGAATGTATGACAGCTATTACTGAAATTACATTCTTTAATTGAAGGTACCAAGAGGAGAACACAAGGGGGAGAAAGCTGGAACTGTCAAATTGTAAGCTGATAGCCATTGACAGCTCTGACACTGAGAGAAGCCTCTGCTGTGAGCTGCTCTAATACAGCTTCTCTGGATTATGACATCTGGGTTTCTCATTTGTCACATGCTTTGCTTTTCCTTTGTGATTATTACTGGGAAGTAATGAGGAGAAAAAGAGATGAGAGTTAAAGAGAATGAGAGACAGGATGTTATAAGCAGACAATAAATATAACATCAATAGAAACAGTATCATTTTTATAAAAGGACTGTCTGCAGAAAATTGCTGCCTGGAAAGCTGTCAAAACAGGAGCTTTTGGAAAAGATGGTCTCAGGGGAACAAAGTAAGGAGAGCAAACAACACAGATGACTAAAGAAAAGAGCTTATTAACGTTCAAAGAAATACTCCATTAACAACAGAACCTCCAGAATTTTGCCTGCCAATTAAAGGTATTTCATTACATCAACTGTCTGCAATGACGTATTTCTCTTCATGAAGAGGGTCAAAATGTCTAAAGAAAAACACTCCACGCCTTGAGTCTCACAGAGCATGTGTCGCCCCTCTTCCTGCCCCTGAAATTCACAATGCTTATCAAAGCATGATGAGACATGAGATCAGTGGGAGGGTTAAAATGACCTGTCAGTTTTGCAAGGTTTCTCCTCCTCCTGAAGAGCAAAGCTTGAGTATCCACACACAGTGAATTTGATATGTGAGTGAGCCGGGCACTGGTTGTGTGAGTGACACCATCTGTCTGTAAGGAGGTCCCGCGCTGCATGTGAAATCTGATGAGAGGAAACAAAAGCAAGGGAAACAAAAAAGAACAATGTGAAAAAAATTACAATAGCAAAGAAACAAAAACAAGGAGAGGACAGAAGAGAAGCAAAGAGAAAAGAAAAAAGAGAAGAGGATAGGAGGGGAGAATGGAGAGGAGAGGAGGAAGAGGACAGGCTGCTTTATATTACTCTAAACTGTGGCACCTGTAAAGGACAGCATTACCATCCCGAGGCTATGAGCGATTGCCAAATTGTGATACATTCAACAATTGTTACGGTGCTGTGTGCAATTATGTTTTGTTTTATATTGGCACAGAACAGAAAAGCACAGGAAGACAAACATCCTCTAGAAATATAGTTAAAGCACCAGATAAACTCCACGCCCTCTGAATCACTCCTCACAACATAACAAGGAGGTGTTTCTGCATTCCACTCATTCAAATTATTATGAAAGATTATGTTATGAACAGGCCATGTGAGGTCAAAGGTTAGGATACTAGTTTAAGAGTGAAGTGCTGGCCAAGTATGGTGACCCATAGTCAAAATTTGTCCTCTGCATTTTACCCATCCAGTTATTGCACACACATTGGAGTAGTGTGTAGCGAACACACACCCAGAACAGTGGACTTTAAAATCTGATGAAGCACAAAGAAACTAAAGAAGAAATCAATTAAAAGACAGTGAAACCTAATTGTCACATTTTAATACAGTCAGTTTGTCACAGATTAAGGTCATGATTGGCTTGGAAAGTGTCTTTTACCTCATTAGAAAAGTATGTTTGCAGTTTGAGGAGATGAGGCTCCAGTTTTCATGTCAGAGAGATCGTGGAGAGAATGCTTATGTAAATAAGCAAATTATGAGGTGCACAGCCACACACAAACTCAAACCTTGTAGACTATTAAGACTTGCTGCAGCCTAGCAAAGTCAACACGTATCTCCAATCAGAAACACCAGGCCTCCCAGCACTCACAAGGTTGTATTGGCATGCGGACAACATTACAGCATATAAACAAGACTATGGTTCCATATCAAGGCCCTGTAATTGTTATGAGCTGGGCTAAGGAGCAATGCCTAGTTTTACTGCATTTACTTCAGTTGTAAGACCAAAGGGCCCTATGAGCAATTCTTTACAACCCATGCAGGATTCATAGAATATAAGAGAATTTGACCACAGGAAAATAAATAAATGTAAAATAAAATGACAAAACACTGATCTAGCACTGATCGAGCAGTCAAGTTTAAACCACCGGCTGGTTTTTACCCTTCGGTTTCATTACTGTTTGCCTCTCACACACCTGCAACACAGTAACGCAAGTAGGCTGTAACAATATTTGACATTGCAGCGATTGTATTTCATGACCCTTTAAATGAAGTTAGCACTCACCATTTGTAATGTCTGGCAGTATTCCCTGAGTAGCTGCTAATTCACACTCCTGGTGCTTGTCAATTGGTGCATTCAGAAATGAGGCGGCATGATTTCACTTGAATAGCATGAAAATAATTAAAACCAGCATTACACTGCATTCATCAGAGACAGCTTGAGATTGACCTCATGTACACATGTACACAGATAAAGAGGGTTGCTTCTCAGAGCTGGTACTTGGATGCTTGGACACCAAAATCGATTTTCCTCGGTTTTCTAAATAATTAGAAACTCAGACAATATACATAGATGTCTAGGCAAAGTCCCACCTCAGAGATTATTAAACCAACTGAGCAACTGTATTTGAGTAGCTCTGTGCTCACAGTACAGCTGATTGATGGAAAGAGGAATGGAGGCTTTGAGTAATACAAGTGGGAGGAGAAAAAATTAGACAAAAGCACATTGTTGTTGTTACATTAATCTGGATACAAGAATGGGAATTTTCCTCCTCATTATGATCACACGCTGTTGGGCAAGCGGCTCCATTTTCTTTCCCCACCATGCCCTGGCAGCACTATGCATCCCCGCTGAGGCGGCTTCCTCACTGCCATGAGATTTTGACAGGCTTTACAGGCTCTGCCAAACCAGACAGGGGCTGACCAGAAAACTGGCAGTTTTTGGCCGTAATTAATCTCCATATCTTTCTCTCCCTGCTTTTGAGATGGGCTGGCTATCTCATAATTGTTATGCAAACTTCCGCGTCCAACAGTGTTTAAGCAGATGTGGAGTACGATTTGAAACCATCAGATTTCCCCCAAATCTGGTTGAGCTCTGAGGATTGTCTGGGGAAAAAAGTTATCTTGAGCAGGTGTAAACCCTGCTTGCTGCAATATTATATAGTTATTAGAGCTTTGAGCTAAACATACAATTGCAAATTTAACATACATGTGTATTAAATTACTCATAACTCCTTCAAGATGATTTAAATAAGCCAAAAGCTGGAGCCGGTAATGGCGGCAAAATGATGCTGAATCAACTCAATGAGTTCACATCCGTAAATTGCAACTAAAACCAATATCAGACGGATGACTGGGAATAATTGAATTAAAAACCACTTCAGACAAAATATAAACAAGATTTAAATCCTCTTTAGTCAGCAAGACAAAAGGTTTTTGTTAGGCATGTGAAACACAGAAGCACTGCTGCCATCTGCTGCCTATTCTAGGGAACATTTTTGACAATCAGACAAAGAAAAGGGCCCATTATGACCCTTCAGCGTCCTTTAAGAAAAGAATGCATAACATCCTTAGTGGCCAAATAGATGATGGTCATAGTTTCAACATGTATTCAACATGTTCATTTAATGTATCCACTCATTGCAGTTTATAGACAGGTAAATATCAGGCGTTTTTACTTATAAATTTTTTTTTATTGAAATAGTACCTTAGTAATAGCATGGTTTTTAGTGAATTACCTTAGAGTATCATGTAAATAGAAAGGTATGAGAATATGGTAAATATTCCACTATAAATGAATATCAACTGTTTACAGCAACTATTACCATCTTATGCAGTCACTCTACCATGGCTGCACCAGGTTGTTAGTCAAGTCAAATAAATAAAGATAACATTTCTGTAAATTACCATCCCACTCCATTTTGAGCACATCATCTTTCATATTCACATGGACTTGGAGGAAGAAGCAGATGTTGAGTCGTCATGTTTTTCCTGATCATATGACCACAATGCTGGAAGACATCAGGAATGATATAAACAATGATTCTCTGAACAGCGCCCTCAATCACAACATTCTCAGTTTCCAAACCCTTTCCAGCAACAGTGTAAATCCAGACATTTCTAAAGCCAATAATGCGGTAGTCAACAGTGAGGTTTCCGACACACCCTTTCCTTCCTGCATTCACAAACTGTTGTCTTCAAACCATACCATTGAAGTAAATGTATTATGAAATCAGTGTTGCTATTGTATTAATTAGCCAGTACTGAAACATTCAAGTTACAAAATATCACATTCCATACATACATTAAGGATTAGAGAAATATCCAATTCATTATATTTAGAAAAATGTACCCCTTTCAAAACTTTTAAAATGCTTTTTTTTCTGATAGTATAGCAGCAAAAGTCCTGTAAAATGCCAAAGGAACAGCTGTGCCAGGACAGGGACAATAACAAAATATAAAATAGTAATAAACCAGAATGCTAAGAATGCTAATAAGGTGAGATAATACAATGTCCTGCTGAAACCTCAGCCTGCCCTGCACAATTCCTATATGTCCTCTACTAAATTAAAAATCACAGGTTTTATCAGGTTTATGAACTGAAAGTAATGGCACTATTCCTCCTATCTGAATTATGGCCTCAAAAACACATTTGGCATTTTTACAGGAGAAAGAGCATTCCTATATAAATATACTCGTCTTTACAATATACATCTTTTATCCCCCTCACTGCTTAAACATTTTGCCCATTTTCCCGGGGCATGATTTCACACTTGTGGTAGATTAAAACCACTTGCAGATGACTCCACAAGCAGTTTATTGATCTGAGACGATTGGGTGTGGGGGTATGTGGCAAGCAAAAACTTAACAGCTAACCAGAACTTAAATACACTGGCTGTACAATGCATACTTAATTCCAAGTCAGGCATATCTATGTACTCATGACTCATGTTCAGGTCCAGACAAGAATCCAGTGTATAATTGTTAACAGTCTCTTTTCCCCTGTAAGCAAGGTAGATTTAATTAATACCAGTACATATAAGATTTTTTCTGGACAAGTCTGACAAATTTATCATTGGACGTCTGGGTAAGGCACTCTGGAGTTCGTCACACACAGTGTCTAAACACTAACCTACCAGATGTGTGAGGTTTTTGTTTCTTTCTGTTTGAAGCAGCAGTTCCCATCAACAAGCAGAAGCAATTACTAGAGGTTATCACAGGTCATCAACCGCAGAGCAGCACAGATCTGAATTACCCCTCGTTCCCTCCACTCATACCTCCTCATACCATATGAATTAAAAAAATTCTGTCCTAAGAATATATAGTTATATATATATTAATATAATATATAGTGTACTATATTTTAAGATCGTTTTTGCCTCCTATCTGTATTGATGTTCTTGGAAATGTTATTTGCAGTATGTCACGTCTATCTCCTGCCATCCCAGCATGCATTGCCACACCATGCAGTAACATGATCTAAATGCAATCCAGATGTACTCCACCAATTGGTCTAATTCCTTCAAGCCTCAATATTTTACATTACATATATTAATCATCTGAGGCATGTCAGAGATTTCGGCACTGATAACATCCCTCACTTCAAACGATGGCTGACTCATTGTTTCAATCAGGCTAGTGAGGCGGTTAGCAAAACATTGCTGCAAAAAGGGGGGGCACTTATCCCAATCTGTTAGTCTCAAATGACAAAACATTAAGTGCTTCCACCTTTAGTTTATAAAACTGTGGTTTCTGTCATTCGATTCAAAGAAGAGGTTTTTGTTTTGAATAAACATTATGAAAGTCATGCAAAAATATTATTATCAATGAATCACACCCTTAAAGGCAGATATTATGAAAACTCAGAATTAAATTATTCTATACAACCAAGGTGTGGTGTTCCCTCAGTGAAGAATCTAAACATGGTGGAGTAGGTTTTTTTTTCCCATCAGCCTGCCAAGAAAATCTGTTACTGTTGGATTGTAACATTTCCACAAGCAACAGTTGAGCAGTTTCCCATTAGCACAATGATCCAAAACTTGATTCAACCTGGGGTTATTTAACTTCATTGGCAGAAGCTGCTCTCTATATTCTCAGTCTGAAGACATTGTCAGTGCAGTTCATGAAGAGCCCTTCTCTTGTCCACGGGCTGAAAGCCTCTCTCCAGGGTCCTGAAGCATGGGCTCCAGGCCTAAAGCTGGTCCAGGGCAAGGGGCCAAACATATCACTAAGCCAGTGCCCTCCCTGTAGGGCCCCACAATCAGCCCTCCTCAGAGGAAAGCTGGGCCCCATCATCATGCACCTCTCTGTAGGCTGCCAGTGGGCCTTCTTCTGAGTTGTAAAACTCTCCATCCTGATACTAAAACCATGTGCCAGCTTCTGGGCAGATTGCTTGGCCTGTAACTCCTGAAATAAACATTGTACACAATTACATGAATGTACTACTTCCTGAATACTGAATGACACACACACAAAGTAGAAAACCCTTATTGGTATTAGTATCTGAGTCTTTTCTTTGTTTCTAGGTCTTTTTGTGGAAAAAAGGTCTTAGATGCTTTAAAATAAAATTCACTGTTAGTGTTCAGATCTACACAACAGATCTGAAAGAACACAACAGTTAATATCATGGTCTATTATTGTGTATGAGCAAGTCATCACCAACCTACCTGTAATTTTCTTGACTGCTCTTGAAGAAAGGTAGCCAACTCTTCCAATGTCAGCAGCTGGGGAGAACTGTGATGGAGAGACAGAAGCTTAGCTGCAGTGATGTCATACAGGTGCTTTCTGTCCTGCAGCCTTCCGGCCTCTGCAGTAAGTGGTGTGTTGCTGCCAGAGCCCTGATTAGGTGATGAAAACTCAAGATTTATCTTTTAACCCGAAAGACAAGAAAACACAAAGATGTATTTTAATTCAATGATTTAAGTTTAGCAAAACTTCTGATGATGCACAATTTTAGAGCAATAATTAAACATGTCAAATTAACCTAAGACCTATATCATAAAGATAAAATGTTGATGATGAACATCCATAAACATGTTCTAGATCAGCAATCTTGATCCGAATCAATGTATAGTATAATGCAACGTAAGTTGCTTTGGATAAAAGCGTCTGCCAAATGCATAAATGTAAATGTAATAGCCTTATTAAGGACATTATGAACATGTATAGATTATGTACACGTATAGTGTACTTAATCTCCTACAGTTGGTTGGTGAAAATAACAAGTGGAGTTGGCTAAACTGTCTGTTTTGTGAACAAGGCTTAATCATTTTAAACCTAGAAATAAAATAACTATAAAGCTGTCAACAGTTTCACAGGTTTGGTTTGAATCTGGCCTTTCTTGTGTCCAGGACTTCTATAATAATTAGGCTTTTTCAGCTTCTGATTACTCAGATAAGGGTTACTAAGAGACTGGTCTTTATTAGCATCATGATTTGAGCCATTGTTACTTTGAGCAAGTGTGAATCCTCCAAATGCCTCCACAAGCCCTGTGTCCTCCATCAGAAATGCTGGTGCATTTCCACTGGCTGTTACTAGTGGTTCAGCAGAAACCTGTGACCAGGGTTGGTCAAACAAACCATTTCCCTGTATAATAACTGCAACAATGTTTATATTGGAATATACAAATCAGAGTCTAAATCCTTATCTATGCTTAGTTTGGAAATGTCTTTCTGATATTTATCCTTAAACTCTGTCCAGACGTAGATTCAACTCGCTTGTGTTGAATCCCGTGCCGTTGTAAGCATTAATCTATGTGACTTAATATGTGACATAATAAGGGATACTGTGGGGCACCAGAGAATCTGGAATGATCCAGAACACTTGATTACTCATCTAGCCAGCAAATGTTTAATTTACACTTTATCTAATTTAAATATTTATAATATAAGTTATCGATTCAGGTAAACTGGGCAACAACACAACTGAAAGTACATTTGTAAGATTAAAAGAAAACCGTATACTTTTAAAAACGTGACAGTTCCTCAAAGAGCTCATCTTTACTCGTTTTTCAGATCACCCACTTGCCACTGGGGCGCTGTCCACGATGCCGACATGATTAGGGGTGTACAAAATAACACACGTTCACTCTGCAATACTCTGTTACATGACTGACCACATTCGAAGCTACACCAAATAATATCACCATGTGTCAAAACACCCAGCGCTACTAAAGCCAGCAACGACAACCCCAAACAAAGACACGTTTAATACAAAATAAAAGTCCCTCAAGAACCAAAAGCGGCGAAAGCTGTTAAAAGGATGTTCATTATTAAACAAGAAGACAAGCAGCGTTGTTTACTTGCGTAATTTTCGTGTTGTGCCTAAAATTGATGTGTCTTGACAAAACTCTATACTGTGTTATTTCGTTTGCACGCTTATGACCTGTATTTAGAACAATGACAATACTACGTTCAACTTGGCTATACCTTAGCAACACTATTTCGTTGCTTACTTAATACTTACTCTGTATCCTAACAGTACACAGAAGATAATTTGTTGTGGATGTTGCGATTCTTTAATGGATTGGCTGTGAGAATGTCAATAAATACAGCGTTCAAATGCAAATAAATGTAGTACTGTCTATAGTCACGATATCAAAACACCGCTTGCTGTCGCCACCTTCTGGTTAATACATATATAACAGATATCTATTCTCAATCTATAATCTATCAATTATTTATGTGCTAAATAAGGTACAGATCAAATTAGGGTCAGGGCTCCTAGTCGGAAAATGCATTTAAAATTTGTATCGGTATAAATATGCATTGGAAATTTTATACAAATAGCAGTTTCCATATGTATGTACAAAATGCCTAACTATTTTAATAAAAACGTGCTCTCAAAAAAGTCTTCTAAATTTGTCCCTGAAATAACTATGGCAGGTAATTTAAGATCAGTTGACCTCTTTACATCTACTGGCATTGCAATAAAGATTACAGAATTTAACAAGATACCGCAGTTGTATTACTGTGAATTGAGGAAGCCGCAAAGCTCAGAGGCGTTCGCTAGAGAATCTCAAGGGACTGTGAGCACGCGCGGTATCTGAAGCGGTGTGGAAACTGCCCGATGAGTGCGGAGACTTTCTTGTGTTACGCGACTTGTTCGTTTGGAAATCCGCTTGCCGTATTTAGATACAGCACTGTCGTAATTTAGAGTCAGTCAGCCAGCCATCATAAGAGCACGGGGTAACGCTTAGCTGAGCTTTGCGCTCGGGCGACAATAACAGAGCAGCAAACATGACCAGTGGGTATTATTTTTGTTTACATTGTTGGCATTATACCGGCTCTTTTTAATGTAAGACATATACATACTAATTATTTAAGATCAGAATTAGTACGATAGGAAAGCTAAGTAACTAGCCGGTTAGCTTATTCTGTGTACAGTGCCCGAAATGAAACCAAGGCATTAACTATGTTGTTAAAAATGTTGGACAAATGTGGACAAAATCAACATAATATTATAACAACTAACATTATATATAAGTCGAGAAGGCAAATATATGTAAATGCTGTTAAATAAAGTTTCATTTGGTGAGGTTGACGGATGTTTAACATTAGCAAGCTTATATGCCATAGTAATTACAATCCTCAAAATGTTGTAGTCGTATTTGTTTATCTTTGGTGAACATAGTTTTTTTTTGTTTTAAGAACAGGGAGTTTATTTTTATATTTTTTGTAATTCCATCAATGGTTCTTGACGTTTTGTGCGTGGATGTTGTTATTGTTATGAAAGCTCTCTGGCGCCCTCTTTGCCATGTTGTCTTATTACACACTTCCCTGAGATTTATTATACTGTTAACGGAATACCGTTTGCATGCTATATAGAAAAGTATTAACCCTAATCTTCCTCAGCTTCAAGATATACCTCATAGTTAATAGATTATGGTCGACAACTGTTGCCTTTATGTATAATTCTTGAGTCATCAAATTTATATTTGTCCAGGCATTTGTTTGCCTAAATGTTTATATAAATGTATATTAGTTGAATTCCCCAAATTATTTTATTGAATTAAGATGTGTACATTGTATTATAGCTCCGATGATGTCTTGCCAATAGACCATAGATCATAAAACGAATTTAATGATGCAAAGAATTAATGTATCTTCTGAATCCATGTTTAATCCAGTCTTTAGGTGTTTTTAAAGCTGACAGCCAGTAAAGAACACACATCAGTGAGAGTCTTGTGATTGCCATGTTCTGCAGGGGGAAATCAGCGTGAACTTGCCCGTCAGAAAAACGCTAAGAAGCAAAATGAACACAGCAAAGGGAAGAGAAATGAAGATGGCCTTTCTGCAGCTGCTCGAAAGCAGAGGTATAATACCACAAGATTAGCATGCTATTCAATTGAAACATACACAGTTGCAGGAAAATGTATGTGAGGTTGTTAAACTAAGGATTCGCATAGTTTTGTCACCCTGCAATGTGAATGCTTATCCAGTACATTTATTAAAGACATGAAAACAATTCAGAATCATAGTTATATGTTATTCGTATATATAGACAGTTTTTGTATGTGGTTGTGACTTTCTGTAAAAGATCAGGTTTAATTTTGTGACCTGATGAATATAAAGAACACGTTTAACCTGCGACTGTAGATAGATTGAAATACAAAGAGCATAATTTTAAGGAAATGTAAAAATAAAGAGGTTTGTTTGTTTGTTTCAGAGATGCTGAAATCATGCAACAAAAGCAAAAAAAGGCAAACGAGAAGGCAGATACTAAAGCCAAATAACCAGAGGAGGACATTGTGACCAACATGACATTTTGAATTCTTGGCCTGATAGTGTTTTTGTCATGAGAAAGTATCTATCATTGTATATATTCAAAGACTTGCATTTTCGTAATGTTTCATTTTAAAGTCCTTAATGTGTTTAATGTGTTGGAAAGGGCATATCACCAATACAGTACATAAGGATTTGTGTTTTTTCACTGTTTAGCTATAGAGGAGAGAATTCTTTAAAAAAATCAGAACAGGCCCAAATAAACTGCACTTTTAAAACATCTGGACTGGCGTTGTTTTGGACTGGAGGATTCATTTGTTTATCAAGTGCCCTTCGTAAATGTTGAATTCACACCTGAATTTACATACATGTTAAATTCACACCTAGTAATTAAACTATTGTCTAAAATGTGTATAGTAATTTTTAAAAACACATGGCAGGCAGTAGGCTCTATCAACTACAAAGCTTTTCATTGCATGCTTATTTTTCATTATGTAATTAACATATGTATAGCCATTCTCAAAATTGGTGAAAAACATTACAAATGAAAACAACTTTCAGCTTGCTTGACATCAACATGCAGTGACACCGGTTATATGAAACTACTCAAAATCAGATCACAAGTGGATGTAGGTGATGCAATGGAGACACGTACCTGTCAAGTGTAAACAATGCACTTCCAAATGTAGTTCTTATTTATGATCCCATCACATACAAAGAATCTTAATATCAACTGTAAACACGGCCTATAGTTCAGGATAACATTGTACAACAGTCTGTTCGGTGGCTACATTTGTAAAGCCCCTGAGAAGCTATTTACAGTCATGCAAGTGTTGGTTATATCTACTTAAATAAGGAAAGGCCAAAGTATTGGTCAAGATAACCTTTTAAAATCAGGAATAACATTTGGAATAACAAATTTTACTTTATAAACTCAGATCACACACACAAAAACTACTGTTCAATCTGGCCCAGATAACCTGCATGAGTGTTCTATAGTAAACCAACATGCTGCCTAATTCACATTTACGCATTTAACAGGTGTTTTATCCAAAGCATCTGACAAATGAGGAAACCACTGGTAAAATGTGTCTATGAACATCCTGAGCTCGTCCTTGAAACAGTTTTAACCATATCTATTCTTATAAAACAAGTTAGCCCTTTAATCATACAAGGTAAAATGTCTCTTGTCTGTGCTAACAGTAGGTGGCAGTAGTTTAATTTGTGAGCCACAGTTAAACAAAAAGGAAAATGTAAACAGATCAGGCTGTGAGCTAGGTTACCCATAGCAATGGCTTCACCATTTCTAGAGTTCTAGTCTTGTAGGTCTCGGGTGTCAAAAAGGGCCCTTGGGAAAGAGTGCACGTGAGCTTAATTATTTTTTCTGTTAATTTACCGAGCTATTTGATAAGTCATTCTTGTCGAAGCTGTTTGATGTCCCCCTGTTCAAACCCTTTAAAGTGGTCCTCAGTCCCATTACCCAGAGTTGTCCGAGATGACATTACCACACAATATTTCAGTAAAATTTTTCTAAAAGCACATTCATTTGCGCACTATATAGTCTCCAAATATAATAAGAATCATGTAAAAGCACATACAGAACTGAGCAAAAATTTACCAATAACATTAAATTTGTCACATAAGAGCAAAAACTTTAAAAATAATTTTATTTTGCATATCAAACTGTGGAGACTGCACTCATTCAAACCTATTTTCACCTCTTTAACAATATACAGACCATAGAGAACTCACAGGAAACAAAAAGTGCTTAAATGTACAAAGTATACTACAAAGTATACTTTATAATACATGCTTTAAACAGTGTCAAAGTATAAAAGATCACAATCTGCTCATGTACCATTCAACACACACACTAAAATGTGTAATATAAAACTATAATTATTACAGTTCACAGTTAGTGCATTGGTGTGTGAGAGAGTGCATGTGCTTTGAAGTCTGTGCATGAATAAATAAATCTTGCAGTGTTCTTCTACCCCCAAGGTTTATGCCTATAACAGCCTAAAACAGATGTTTAGACCTTTTCTAGCTACTATCTCACTCTCACTTAAAACAACTTTAGCACATGGAAGCTCTTAATCACCTGTGACTCTCTCACATCTAATTTGTCTTCAATACTTATTGTTCTTTTGTCTTGCATTGCCTTCATAACTACCAGTCAATACTGTTTTCGGTGTAGCTTTTTGTGTTATTGTACATTGTGTAATTGTCTTGTTATTGTGTTTGCACATGGTTGTTGGAGTCTCTATGTACTACACTATGCTCTACCAAACACTTGTGAACGTGGCACTACAGAATCTTGAATCTTTAAATGTACATAAAAAAAGCAAATAGTCACTCTTTAATTACTTATACCAATGTCTAACACCAGCTAACATTTCAATTACAGAACAGGAAACACAAATCTAACTATTGCTGAAAAACCAATAAAGAACTTAAATTATTTGATAAAAATGCAATGAATTAAAAATCAAAATACATTTATAAAATGTTTAGAGGGAAGTAACCACATTCTGTAATGCAAACAAGCCCTCAGGTTTAAACTGCCTGGTGTTCAGACCTGGTGTATTGAGTATCTGCAGACAATTGAAGAGTTTCAGTGTCAGCTTTTCAAAATAAAGCTTGTTCTCATAAAGTTCCTATAGGTTTACTACATGAGCATCTATGCATTAAACCTTTGCACAAAAATAGCAAAGAAATACTAACAGTTTGTCATACAGAGATGTATGCCTTCTCTGTGATGTGGGCAGTAGTTTTACGTGACATGAGAAAACAGCGTAGTGGTCTGTAGGCACTTCCAACCAAGCACCATAGTCAGAGGCTGTGAAATCATAGACATGATTTCATCCTCTCCGCAAGCAAAAGAGACCAGGTCCTGTGCTTCTGGGGAAGGGTGAAGACTGTTCTTAGAGTAGGAGACGGGGGCTCTGATGATATGTAAGAGCGCAGGCGCTGAGCCGACGTCAACACATCTGCAGAGCTTGTTGAGGAAGCCTCCCCACCCGTGGCTCGATGGCCGCAGCGGGGGGACACACTGGAGCTAGAGAGTTGCTGTTTAGTACCACAGCAAGCTTTGCATGGGTGATCTTGATGGGCAGGTCTTCACAGTGGCGGCACTCAGCTTCTTAAAGCGCTGCCTTCGCGTGAGCGCAGAACAGGCACAACACACCAGCATCATATGAGTCCGGAAACTCAAAGGGCCCACCACACGCATGACATCCATGAGGTAACATGGGCTAAACGTTTCATAGTGTCTGCTTTTCAAAGTGAAGTATTTTCTTATATAGTTGCCAGAAGTTTACTAAATAAGCATGCATGTATTTTACCTTTGCAGACATATGTAACAATCTTAAGCCTTGACAAGCTTTGCAGCATCATTATTCTTGTCAGTGATAACAGCACCAGCAGCTTTAGTACCAGTTAAAATACCAGTTACAATAACACAGCGCTTGGTGTCCATATCCACTTGGTGTCTATCCTTTCTTTTTACTTGTGATCAGAGCTTTATAGTTTGTTAAAGCTGCCCATGACTACCAAGTGAACATCAAGAAAGCTACATTGTATTTGGGTGTGATTTCACAATGTCAGTGTAAATGCATATATTTACACCACAGAGTCTCTGATCTCAGAACCCAGACGGACCCGTGGGGAAGGGGAAATATCACTAATTTCCACATGACTCTCACTAAATCCATTCCGTGGCACTTGGGTGAGTGTCTGCGCTTCCACTGAGTTCTGCTGTGTTAATGTGTCTGTGCCAGAAGTCTCTGGTGGAGAGATTATGTAGCTACAGTTTTCCCCCAAAGTCTGGTAGCTTTTGTGGTCTGGTGAAAAGGTTGGAAGCACACCACTATTCAGGGGTAAACTCTCACCAGGCTTGACTGTGCTTTTTTGGGCTCCACCGGTTTGCTCTCCCCCCCTTAGCATCTCCTTCATCCGGCCCCTCTGTTGGTACACCACAGACAGCGCAAAGGAAAGTACACATACACCTAACAGCACACACACTACTGCCAGCTCTGTGCCATACGTCTTTATGTTTGGCTGAGCAGAGCGTGCTGATTCACCAGACAGGATGTCCGATGATATGCCCTGAATTACTACAGGTTCGTTTATCCACACCGTATTGGTTGTCGTCTCAGACAAAGGCTCCGCCTTCACACAGTAATTGGCAAGGAGTTGCCAGAAGCCATACTCCTCTGACCAACACAAGAAGTTCTCATCACTGCCTGCTCGGCCACTGACTATTAATCCACCATCTGGGCTTGTGAACAGGAAGTGACTTATATCCGGTTTATATAGCCATTTTCTGTGGGCGTGGTTGGAGCGAAGCTTGCAGGGCAGCAAATGAAGAGTGTTGGCAGGGACAATGACGAGCTGGCAGTCAGACGATTGGGGATTTGGGAAAGAATGTGGCAACACTGGAGAAAAAATAAGAAAATTACAATCAATAATTCAACAGAATTACATGGGCTTGTGTGTGCTGAGTTTCGATTTACCTGTGCTCTTAGAATCACAACTAAACTCTGTAATGTTGCAATTTGATAAAGTGTCTGTCGACTCTATATCCTGCTGCCAGTGACTGAAAAATACATGAAATGTATTAATGAAATACATGAAATTATTCAACAGAAGATATGAAATACAGGCAAAGATAGAAGACCTACTTTTGTATTGGTTCTTTTGTGACATCGGTGCAATATGTGCCTGCCCAGGCACAGTATGGGTCTTTGGCTAAAACACACTCCCCACAGTTGTTATGGTAACTGCAGTTTGCTACTGGCAGCTGCACAATGCCAGAGTTTGACGACACAAATAACAAACCCTGTTCGATGAGAGAGCGACAGAAAGACAAAAAGAGAGAGGAGTGTAAGAGAACAAATAAGTGCAACAAGTTCACATTCCCCAAAATTAAATTAACCTTTAATATAGCTTTCACAAAAAAAAGTTATAAAAAAGTGCACACACACACCTTTGTTGATTCCAGCTCTATGTGTTGTACAGGTTGCGGCTCTGGGAACAGACTGATCTCCTCAATAATGTGCATTGTACCAGCCACATTTACAGCCTTTTGCAAACGCCCGTCATCTGGCAATCAATGCAATGATACAATTAGTGACACATGAAAAAAATTTATGTCAGATACCAATTACAAAAAAAAAAAAGGCATACCTGTGCCGATAAACATCACATCATAAGCCCTATGGAGCCCTTGTACATGGTGTACAGCGATTTGTGTATAGCGCACAGAATGCGTAAAGACCACAGGCTGACTTTTGATTGAACTGTCCATCAGGAAGTGATCTTTCACAAAGTTTAGTACCTTATCTGGCATATCCAGGGACGATTCTATTCCCATCTGCCTTGAAGCATTAGTAATACACTAAAGAAAGAATAAACGTTATCTTCACGAAGAGCTTTATAGATGCCCAAAGATAACACCAATTGTATATGTGAGTGTTTCTCCTCACCATTCCAGGTCGTGGTTCAGGCACAGGAAGAGTGTGTGTGTACCACTGCTGTGTCTCTCGATTGACCTCTTTGTAACGGCCACTAAATGCTTGCTCTACTTGATCCATGCTGAATACACACACTGCTGAACTGCCTGCTAGACCTTGGCTCCTACAAAACACATACAGAGAGTCAATGTTTATGTAGCATATTGAAATAATTTTGTAATAATCTGCATTTTAGGAAGAGCACAAAAAGCATTTGCAATATTTAATGCTTAGCTAACACTTAAGAACTTTTTTTGCTATTTATTAATTTTTTTTTTTATTTTTTTTTTCTCTCTTAATTTTTTTTTTTACTTACCACTGAGAGGTGAAGACAGCATAGAGGAGTGTGTCTTTCTGCTGTTGGGCTGGGAGCACATACACATCCTGTACGATGTTGAACGGAAAGCCATCATCCGGTAGCGTACACAAGAGCTGAGCTTTCAGAAATGTGGTCCACTTTTTCTGCAAGACTCTCTCTCCTCCCTGGTCATCCTGAGGTCATAAACACAAAAAAACCCTTTAAAATCAACATGTATATTAAGTATTTAAAATATGACCACACAAATATAAATGGCCACCAGGGGGACTCAAAATTCCAACCCTGATTTAAATGTAAATCATCATAAATGTAAAATTACTGTGACAGTAAATTGGTACAGTGACCGTGGTACATTGACACATATAATGGGACTGGATGATTTACTTCTGCAATGGCATTTACGTTTATATTTGGTCCTAAAACCACTGTAAAACCATAGTACGTTTTGGTACATTTGTTTGTGTTAGGGGGAAGAAGGTGGGCATCAGTAGTGAGAAAATGAAAAACATAAGTGACCATTAACAAGAAAAAATTGATAGTTTTCTGTGTATTTACAACCCATTTTATTTAAGTAATGTTTCAGAGTGAAACAGGATTTCAGTGAGATAAAAGACAGGGTGATCATTTTATCTATTAGGAACTGATTTAGGCTTAATCACATTTAATACCAGAACAGCCAGACCTGAATGTGAAGAAATGCTTAAATTGCTATGAAGGCGAAGTAGTTGAGAAAGGTTATACTGATTTTAGGGTCAATTTTGATTTTTTTTGGCCTTTAAAGCTCAACACGAATGAAGAGTCATTAAAAGACAACAACAGGCTAACTGCATAATGACACTGCATGCATAATGATATTGCAGAGTGTGTATGTGTGTAAATATGTGTGCCTTATGAAGTTAATGCTAATTTCACCAATGCAGTGTGAACTGCTTAAATAAATTAACTTACCTTACACACACGTGCAATCCTGGACACTATGGTGTTATCAAAGAAGTTAAACTCCTTTCCCATCTCGCTGAAGAAAAAGTAGATCTGATCATCACCTCTCTCGCTACCTGACCCCATAGTATAAGCAGAACCTACAAATGCTGGGTCTGACAAAACACATGTACATGTTAACTCAAAACACATTTCTTAAAAAGGAACAAAAATGCTTTTAAACCGTTTTAAAGCTCCATATCAATCAACATGCCTGAGAAAGTTCCATAATCACCGATATGGGTATTCATTTTTAGATATGTATCTTTTACGAGGTCCCTTGTGATTAAATGTGTGTGTGTGTTTACCCTGGAGCCAGTTGAGAGAGTTTTCTGTTTTCAGAGGAGTGCCAGACCCCAGACTCCTATATATGGTGGGTTCATTTCCCTGGAAGTTACTGACAGTAGCAGTATACAGCTCGCCGCCTGCAACACAATGAAACTTATTTGGCCAAAGTGAGAATGTTCACTGAACACCACCACAATTACATACGCAATTCATGTATATTTTTTCTGCAGCTCAAACACCATAGCATGCCACTAGAAACGTCAAGACCATGGGTTTGATTCCCAGGGAATGCACAAACTGATAAAATGTATACCCTAAATGTAATGTAAGATGCTTTAAATAAAAAAATTTAAAAAATCTGCCAAATGCATACAATAAATGTGTGGGTGTATGCATGAATAATGTTTTTGCATGAGTAAACTCACCCACTATAATAGCTGTAGATCTATATTCTGGATTAAAAGGGCAGCGTCCACGGCCATCCTCCATAAGTTCACCCAGTTCATCTCTTTCCAGATCAAAACTCACAACATTCTACAACAATTCAATAAATACATAAACATCAATTAATCAATTAAGGGATGACATTTAACACATTCCAAAAATCAATAAAGAGATTTAACAATAAAGAGAGAACTCACAATGTAGGCACAGGTGGGGCTGAAGGCATATGTTCCACAAACATACAGATGTGTGCTGTTCAAATGAAGCAAAACCTTGATGTAGTTGAAACAGTCAGTCTGAAGACAGATTGAGATTTAGTGAATACAACCTCTGTATGTTTTAATATTTGTAATATTGAAGTTGTAATATTTTGATTCACCTTTATATTTACAATCACCGCAAAGCACACATACACACCTGAGGGTCCTTTCCCTTAAAGCTGCACTCCATCCTCTTCTCTTCTGGTGTGTTCCATGACAGCTACACAAAAATTTAGACTAAAATCAAAATGCACTTCTACACACTGATGTTTTCCACAAACATCCCCTCAAACACTTACTGTTCTCTGTAGATACGTTGCATTGATGTTGTCCAGACTGAGGGAGAATATGTTCTCCCTGGCTCCCACATAGAGTTTGTCGTCTTCTGGGCTCAGCAAAAGTGTTGAGTAGTTATACACACCATCCACAGAAAACTCTCTTAATGGTCGCCCTTGTGCATCTGAACACACACACAAGTAAATACAGCCCAAAACATTATTTTGTACATCCTGTTTAACAGGAACAGTTTGTAGCGATACCAAATTCTCCATATCATGCCAAAACTGTCATGTTGCACACATTAAACTTTTGACTTTATAAGTCCTACAGTACATTCGGGAATAAGAAAGGTCGTGGTAGTTCAAGTTTTTGCAGATGAGTTTGTTTGTCTGTGGAAGATGCTTTGCTGGCCCAGATTCCCACTGTGACTCATTACTGAGTCAAACAGCATGTCCCCAGACAAAGCAAAGAGGACAGAAACTTTACAAGCACACACAGGAAGGAATCCTAGAAATTTTTAATGACATTTCTACCAAGACTAGAGAAATGCTGAATCTGCTGAAAGGGTTTTTTAAACAGCCTGCCCACGGTGGACTGCTGACAATGACAGGATATGAAACAAATTATCCAAAGAACCATGGCATTACTACGTTTTTGGATATAATTTCACTGTATTCCACTTGAATATCATGTAAGTACAGTGGTACATCAACATGATAAGTGCCATTAATTACCCAGAAGTCTCATGCAGGATTTGAACCTGGTTCCCTTGCCTGTTCAACAAAACCTCATCATTACCACTGGACTAAATTTTTTCATAATAGCACCATGCCATGGTTGGTAGGATATACATGTTACTGATACATATTGGCTCAGTGGGCCATCTGAGTACCTGAACTAAGGTTAAAATGACTCTTACAAGTATCTATCTGCCTCTATTCTATGTAATTAGCGCTAGATAAGAGACCATCACTTACTGTATGGGAAACTGATGCGTGCTGTGATGTCATCTTCATTCAGCATGGTCGCTTCTAAAACTCCAGCCAAAAAAATCCATATGGTCGAACACAAAAGCCAGGCAGATTTTGTAGTTTCAAAGAATACCTGTTTCCACTGGACTTTACATTTGGTTTCCATGGTTACTGCCTTGTATTTTATGATTTTTATATTCCAGGTGTCTTTGATATCCAGGCTGTGATATGTACAGCCTATTATTGATGATTATTAGTTCTTTCAGTACATAAGGCGCTCAATGTCCTACCGTATTTTAATAAGATCCGTAAAGAGGTCAAAGGTGATCAGATATTTGCTTTTTATTAGAACTTATTTGAATTCACACATTCCTCCTGTTAGAGACCATCAAGATAGAAAGTACCAGTTAGATTGTCTGGAATCTGCAGAGGAAACAAACAGAAGCAGAAGTGTGTGTAGACGTCAGTGTGCACACAAAACGCACACACAATAACAAGCACAGATGACTAAAGAAAAATGTAAAAAATGATATAGCTCTATATCTGTCAGACTGTATTGCATAAGAGTCTTCATGACCTGCATAAAATAAATTCATTGCTGCCATTAGTCAAATGCCCTAACCGGGCGATCTTGGATGAATAGTGTAGATACAGACGTCAAACTGTAGGTTTGTATGTTGCTTCAAAAAAGGCCCAACTCAAATCTTTCCTTCAAAAAGATCTCTCATACGTGCACTAAACTGTATCTTTCCACTAACCCTTTTGCTACACTAACTGGAAGCAGGCAGTATGACATTGGTCTGTTTTTTTTACTTCTTTTCTCGCATGGTAAGTCCTCCAGACAGGAAATTTAATAACGACATCAATATCAATGACTTAACTTGGAATTTTTGACAATGTTGCCTACAAGTACAAACAGCAGATACTGCACATCTGGACAGGCACAGGGAACAACCTTGTGCTTATGTTCACACATCAGAGGATGTTTTCCTGTCCTCACTAGCTTGAGGTGTGACATGATCAGAACATCTGACAAAATTATACACCAAATGGATGTTTGTCAACTCTACTGAACAAAAGCAGAAGAAAAACACACTATGTTTACTAAAATACACACTCATCAATATTTCTATTATGGAACAAATAAGGTATTCATTGTTTAGTTTTCATAGTCTTTGATCCAAATGGCTGATGCTATGATGCTGTGCTTTGAAACCAAAGTCTTCTCAAGTTTTCACTTCGGACTTATTTTTTAATCGGTACTAAAGAGGTATTTTACATACTCGTAAGTTGTTCTGACCACTCAATTTTAATTAAAAGGCTATACGTTATTTTAAATAGTTACTGCAATTATTGCAGTTAAGTTGTCTAATGTGTTACTTATTATTAAGCCTCCCTTGCTCCGTTCTCCAAAGTAAGAGGAAAATGTAAAAGTCTCGTGGTCTAAAGCATAAACAAAGCTTGAAGTCCAATTAATAAACTGAAAATAATGTTATCAGTTTGTTATAATTTAAAGTCAAAATTCCTTTCATCGAATATCACAACAAATGAAACTTCACACTACTTTGTTCTCTCTCACACATACTTGTAAGGTTTATTATCCGTTGACTCCTGGATCACACATGGACACCCACCACCAACTCCCCCACCCTACACTACAAACACAAGATACGCACCCTAGATCGTAGTACACCTTAGTACCAAATCGCGTTTATTTATTTAAATTACGGGAGACACTGAAAATGTTATGTTTTACAACAGATGATTTTATGCATTTTATGCATTCAGATCTACATCTATACGAAATACTCGACAGTACACCACAGTAGACCCCTTTAAACTTATTGTATATGTTTATTTTACTTACCACTAAAACGCGTAAAGCCATTGCATCCCTCTCCGATGAGGATGTCTGTTGATGTGAGTGTAACTTAAGCCATAAAATTTGTGTCCCAGCGTGTTTTATCCAGACCCAGTTAACTATGTAAAATTCATCCGTTGATTTCCTAGCTCACGGATCTGCCACTGAAACTAAGACCCTCCTCCACACCACTGAGTAGAGCCACACCTCTAACACATTCAGATATTAGAGGTGGTCCCTTTATTCCTTTACTGAAATTGAAACGATACAAATTACTAAAATGCGTAATACTAGTTCACAAAAACCTTTCACTGATGTGTTTGCGATTTGTTGAAATGGTTAGCGCATACAAACGCATATTTTTAAAGTATTAATTTAAGTTCTGTTACGATTTGTGTAAAACCGAACTACACTGAAAACGCTCTACAGAAATTACTGTTACAAATTTATAACACCTAACGGTAATTTCGTGTCATCTGTTAATGGCAATGTTCGTATTGTTTACAAACCTATTTGGGCTATTATATTAATAGCGTACTTATGATATCTTCAAAAAATTACTAAAATACTACATCTTTAGATATCAAAAATATTGTAACTATTTTACTGCTATAAGTAGATACCTGTTTTTAGCTGTGTTAAATGTAGCAGCACCAGCCAGCCATATTTGGTTTCTGGTTTCAGTGTTATAGCTTTCTACTGACACTAGACACCAAAGGTTGGTAGGATGAAAGTGTTAGTTTACCTGCGAGTCAAAAAGGTTGGTGATCGTTTCAGCTGGGGAGGGCAATTCACAGTATGGTGCTCAAAGGAAATTACAGGGGATTAGAGGTAGATCAAGGACCAGAACTGAGCTCAGACAGCCATGAAATCTCTTGTAGTGAAGTTACCGAAGACTGGCATCAAATTGAGTCTAAAACGTCTAATATGCAGTTCCTAAAGCTAAAAGTTAATTATTTTTATTTAGAACTTGCTCAAAATTATGCCCTAATCAGTGGTAGTGGTTTCCACCATTATTTTGATTAATAATGTTCTTTTGAAACGCTATTATTATGCATACTGCTAGAGATTGCATTGTTCATTTGGTATTCATTCATAAGACTCTCAGACCTTATCCTGATTGTGCAGATATAATAGAACACATGCCGTGAAGAACTTATGCAAATATTAAACAGTGTTTCATCTATAAGGAGAAAGAACCAGTGAGAGAGTGTGGTTCTTGTATACTTCGGTGTCATGTTTATGGTGTCTCTGTCATTCCCTAGCTTGTCACCTAGGTAACCAACAGTTCAGTCCACTCGACAAATGAATAGTTGAGAAAAAAGAGAGTCATGTGCACAATGCAGCCGGCCTGCATGGCATTCCTGGTCATGTATTAAGACCCTCTGCTGATCGGCTTGCTGGTTTGTTTACATCCATCTTTAACGAGTCATTTTCTTAACGAGTCTGTGATCCCTACATACTTGAAATCAATCTGTAATTGTTCCTGTGCCTAGAAACAATAAGCCCTCTTGCCTGAATGACTATAGACCTGTGGCACTTACATCGCTAATTATGAAGGTCTTTGAGAGGCTTAACAAAAACAAAAAAAATCTGCTCATCCATCCCTAAAAGTATTGACCCTCTGCAGTTTGCCTATTGTCCCAAAAGATCTGCTGAGGACACCGTCCTCAACATCCTTCACACAACAATCACCCACACAAACTGCACACTACAACAACGAAGCAGCCTACTTTGATGAGGTGAAGAAACAAACATCATGGTGTCATCATGGAGATGATTGTCGACTTCAGATAGAGACAGCAATGGACTTGCACCCCACTTATGATTGATGGGATTCCAGTAGAGAATTAGCAGATTCAAGTAACTCGGATTGCACATTTCTGAGGACCTGACCTGGACTCATCACACTCAAGTCCAGGTGAAAAGCCAAGCAATGGCTATATCACCTGAGACAGCTGAGGAAATTCAGGATCTCCCCAGTGACCCAGTGTTCTGATGGCCAAAACTGAGGTTTAGGAGGAGCTTCTTCCCTCAGGTCATCCACACTTTAAGGACTCTGGTGGTGTAGTGCTATTTACCAGCACACTGCAGTTTGAATATTAACATGCTCATGCATACATTGCACATTTAATGGTTCTTTGTTCTTGTCTGATCTTATTCTTTTTAGTCTTTATTTTAGTTTTTTAATTTTTTTTCAGTGTCCTTTTCTGTATTGTTCTCTTAATCTTAATTTTATATAAAATTATATAATTTAATATATAAATAATACATTTTGTTATATGCTCTCCGTATTCCTAAAGTTTTAAATATACTTCTGTTCTAGGTATGTATGTGTATTTTTATTTGCACAGTCTATGAAGTTGACCAGGTATACATTTTGCTACAGATTGTATACTTATAAAACTGTATACATGACAAATAAAATCTTGAAAACAATGCTGTATATTACACAGTGATAGATTAGTCTAAAATTGCAACACATCTTTTCAGGTTAGGGTGCTAAAAACTGGTCTGATGCTATCTGCTTAATCCCTGTGTAACGATGACTCATGGACAGGTGGATCCATCTGCAGCTCTTTTAAACAGAATAGTAGTCAAACAGGCAGTGGTCAAACAACGGCAAACAGAGCAATGAACCTGGGTAGGTCCGGGGTTTAAGTAACCAGGTTAACTAGATACAGGTGGCAAACAAGAAGTAATCAGCCCAAGGCCCCGGGGAACATGGGAAATGTTGTCCGGATTGGGGCTCCCTCTGGTGACACGGAGGAGGCGGAGTGGTGGCCTCCTCCGTAACACCCTGACATTGTGCATTAAGATTGAGGTTCTTCTCTAATGTCCAATGCAATGAATCATATATTTGTGGGCACCTAAATACATAGCCTTCATATAGTTGAGAATTACTATATTGCTGTGAGGAGTTTTATATCAATCTCTTAAACGTTTGTTTTCTCTGGCTGAAATACAAATGCACAGCTAGGCGGATGAGTTATGACAATCCATTAAATGTGGTTTGGTTTACGAACCATTGATAAATAGGCTCAACTCTATAAAACACCAAATGCATTCAGCAGACACAGAGCAGACAACCAAAGTAGTCCAGACATACAACTTCAGAACTCCATTAGAGGTATCAGAAGACACCTAGAGACAGAGAGCGAGAACGAGAGAGAGACAGAGAGAGAGTAGCTTTTCAAAGCTGATCACAGACCTTCTCTCTCTCTCTTGCTTAAACACACAGTCACACGTGCCTGACTCAGCAGACTGACATATTCTCTTCAAATTCAAATGAAAGCAAAACATTCAAAATCACAGCAATAACACATAGTTAGTGTTGTTAGAAATTACTTTGACATAAAATTGTTAATACTTATATGACCTGAGCAAGCTCATATTCGTGAGTGTAGGGCAGCTGGTCTGTCCCTCAGCTTATAACAGTCTGATAAGTTTTGGCATAGGAGAGGGATATCTCGAGTAAACACAGAGGTTGTATTCCCAGGCTCTGAGACTTGACTGGTGATTAAGTACTGACGTTAGTGACCAACAGTCCATATAAATAAATAAACTCTGCCCCTGACTAACATAGACCAGCTAGAACCAGTATGGACCGCCATCCATGTCCTACATCTATATTCTCCATTGTGACATTTAACAACACTACAAAAAATTGTTAGAAACAACCTATTGTCGTTGCAACAGTTAAGAAACTATTTAAATACTTAGAAATCCAAAAACATGCAGGGTAAGTCTGTATCAGTCTGTTCATATTACAGTTTCATAACAAGATGATGGTAAATGAAAGTGTCAAAAATAATGAGCAGTTACAGTTCAGTACAGTACAGTATTAACTGTTAAACTATGACAGTCTGTATTCTTAAAACATCAAGACTAATGATGACCTGACCATAAAGAAATCAGAAATAAACAACTCTAGCACTTTAAAAATGTAAGATTTTTTCTGTTTAAGTTTGTTCATAATAGGTTGATGTTTCAGATTAAAAACATATAATGTATTCCATGTCATTATTGCTAGTTATGTTACTGTATGCCAATTCTGTCATCTTATTTTCTTATCTTATTTTCTGTTGTGAGGAGTCACATCAGAACAATTTGGACGGTCTCCAAGACTTATGCAAGATGTATAAAGATGTAATGAAAGGAATTTGTTTCAAAAAGAAGCCATAGGGAACAAGAAATCATTACCTCATCTCTCAGAGCAACAAACCAATCGAGGGACTCAAAGAAAAAGATGGAAAGAGAGTGAGAGAAACAGTGTGTGTGTGTATTAGAGGAGAGTTTGAAAAAGAATAACTGTGCAGGATGTTTAAGGTCAATGCTCTGATCTTCCTTTAGCTGCTCATCACTGCAGTTACTGTCAGGTAACAGTCTAAACTGTAGCACATTAGCATAAAAGAACATCTTGACAGCAAAAGAAACTTCAGATCTCCGAAATAAGTCACAATGACCAGTAACAAAAGACCAGTCAAGACATGAAATGTTGCTTCAGACCTTACTTCACATCATTAGTTCCACTCAGTTTGCCCAGGCTTGATACTAATAAGGATCTTGTCCTGAAACAGTAGGTTGACTCTGCATGATGGGAACTGGGCTAATACAGACCTGTCAACCTAGTACTGAATGCTACTTCATTCACATTGTATAAAGTGGGTGGGGTGTTGATGAATGTGGGAGAGTGTGTGTAGTGTGTGTGCATGCATGTTCTTTTTATGATCACTCAGCACTGAATTACAGCCATGAACATTTAAACTAATCTCTCCCACTGGATCTACACACCCCACTGTGGGTGTTTACACACCCTGAGAAGGAGAAAGGCTGCTTTCACACATTCAGATGTTAAAAACATAAAATGTTATTATACTTATTGCTCAATTACCACTTGCTTGTTTGTGCATGTGGTTTGTATATAGATTAATATGAATATATTTAAACTTGTATGTGCACATTTGTTTAAACAGGGACATGCACATTTAGGAGGTAATTATTAGATACAACAGCAATCTGTCTGGTCCTTTACAACAAATACATACATATAGATGGTGGAACAGTCTTTCAATAAGAAGCTGTCTAGTTATTAATAAAGCAAGCTTTTTATTATAATAGAAGTGCATCCCAATAGGATGAATCCACTTAGTACATTTCTGTAGGTTCGAACACAGTGCTAGCTTTTGCAGCCTGACATTTACCCTGGTCACAGATGTTGAGGGGACATGATGCAATGCAAGGAAATAGATCTCTTTATCTGAGTTCAGATCAGCGGTAATGCAATAACTCACAACACAGATCAAAACAGAACAAAACTGAAGAGGAATCCATTATTAAAACATGGGTCAATTTTGATTATTATACACAAAGTATACACAAATGATTAAATATATTATTAGCAAATAATCATTAATATCTGTAAAGCTACTTGGTAATATGTAGAAAATTTATTGAATTAAACTACAACTCTGTGCAGATGTGCTTAAAAGATTTTAAGAGTTTCATACAACTATTTGTATGAAAAGCCAAACGTTTGGTACACAGGTGAGAATGTTACCCTCTACCTCTATAATAATCATAGTGACCCAACTCTTCTACAAGCACCTAATCCACTCGGCCATTAATGACTTTTTAAACTCCCCGCTAAATCCTAACTTACTATTGCTCTGTCACACCTAAATCTGTACAAGCTTGTAATGTTATGTTGTATCTCCCTTTGGAGGGCAGCTTCCACTAAATAAATCCATGTAAAACGTAGACAGGGTAAAACAGAAACAAACTATGAAACAAATATTGGCTTTCATCTTTTTGCATATTCTGTTTGTATT
>JAZGTI010000194.1:0-80484 GCA_036877585.1 Botia kubotai | reverse complement strand
AGCAACCCTCCCATAAATGTCATGTCTGTTAAATTTTTGTCTGATTGTAGACGCATGTACATTTACCCCAGATGCTGCCAGAGAGGTCTGCAACTTTCTAGAGGTGATGTGTGGGTTGGCCTTTACCTTATTTATTATTTTTCTGGTGCTTCTTGATGATAGTTTTGATGGGGTCCACTTCTAGGCAGAGTTGTGGTCATGTTGAATGCCCTCCATTTGTAGATGATTTATCTTACAGTGGATGGATGGAGTTGAAATCTCTTGGAGATGGTTTTATAACCTTCCCCAGACTGATGGGCTGTCACCACCTTCTTCCTGATGTCCTCGGATATCTCCTTTCGTCTTGGCATTGTTTGACTCCTTGGCACTACAGTTGTTTGGTTGGTTTCCTCTCTCTTTTAATCAGTGTTGCATAACCACTTTCCTAAGGATGTCTAATTTGATTGGTCTGCTAAACTGATTAATTAAGCACCCAAATATGTTTCACCTGACTTTACCAATGCAGCTGGGGCTTCACTTACTTTTGCACATAGAATAATTCAATCTTTCATGTAGTTTTTTGGCTATTATATATTTAATATAATTTATATAATTTAAAAAAATCCCTCCAAACAAACATATGCAACATTGATCAACATACATCTAACATTTAATTTATAAAAAGCAGGCGATGATAAAATAATGATAAAATTATGGTAAAACAACAGAAAACTCTGAACAGCTCAATGGGTTTACAAACTTTCAAGCAGCACTGTATATGAAAATTTAAAATTCTATATTTTTTAAACTTTTTTAAAAAGTTGAACCTTTTAAACATATAAGACCATCTTTAGGAGATTGCCGGTATGAATTACATTTACATTACATTTATTCATTTGGCAGACGCTTTTATCCAAAGCGACTTACAAGCGACGAAAGCATTAAACATTTTGTCCTAAGAACCAACAAGCTACATTTACAAGTGGATATTGTATTCTGTTACTGGAGAAAGGAAGTTTTTTGTGGGAAAGAGAGTTAGAGCATTAGGGATTGGAATTAATGATTTGATGGTCTAAGTAAAGTCCGGCAGGTTGTATTTTAGCCTAACTGGGCAGAAAAAGTCAAGTTGTCCTTCATGAGAGGTCGTAATTCAGCTCCCTCGGACTGACTTTGTGACTACTAATGCAGTAAAACACTCTTTCCTCAGAGCGAGTTTTGGGAGCCTTCGTTTCTTTGCGTTTTTCGTGCTTTATTGAGCCATAAACTTTTGTATTAACGGAAGAAACCCGCGGGAGCGAAAGAAAACAATAAATACTTGTCTTTTTCTTCTTCCTCTTCTTACAGAGTGGATCTAATTAGCACAAAGCAAAGAATCAAAGCATACTGCTGCGCCGCAAACCGACCTTTACCTGACAATTGATCCACTCACAATAATGGGACGGAAAGACACAAGATGGACGGCTCGTGGAAGAAAAAGCCTATTTCTCCCTGGTGTTTTTTTGTTCTGTGTTTTATTGTTTTTTTATATGTAAAGCTGCTTTGAAGTAATGTAACATTGTAAAAGCGCTATATAAATAAAATGTAATTAAATTGAAATGGTGAGCCTTAAACAATGTGTTTGTGGTGGGTCCTGGTCTCAAGCTTTGTACACCGCTGAGAGATATGGCTAAGCTTTTGTTGCGATGTGGCATCCCACCGGTGCTGCTCTTTCAGGCTGCATACTGTGCCAGGGCTCTGATTGGCTGCTGGTAAGGTGTCCTGGGGATCTGATTGGCTGTCGACGCGCAGCGTGCCGGCTGCTTGTACTTCAGGTTGAAGGTATGTGCAATGTGATGGGAGCTGATTCTATTATGACTGTTGTTCAGATGTAAAACTATTTTTGATATTTTCCAATTGTTCTGTTTTGCTCTTAGCCAAGCAGGCAATAAACTTTTGGATACATATGGGCACCCGTGACAATTTCTTTACAGCAAAATAAAGGGCAAAATGTTATTTTCACAAGCCACTCATAACATCTATTTTGAGGCTTTGATGCCGGACCGTAATAGACAGACTCGTTTCTGATGTGTTTTGCTTCATTAATCATAAATTGCAGCTGTGCTGCTGATTAGGAGAGTCCCAGCAGGCCCTCCACGGCATTAAAGACCCAAAACAAAAACAGATGAGATGCTTCTACACCAGCCACTGTGATCCAGGCTTCCGTGTTCTGATTCGCTATCAAAGAGACATGCCCAAATATGCATGAAAAGACCTTATAGCAGATGGGGTTTCCCATTGGGAATTAAAAGCGTTGGGTAAACACAAACATGCATTGATACACACACTTAGAGATTACAGTACAATTACATTATTATTTCTAGAGGACCCATTTAACAGTGGTACTATTGTGAAGTTCCATTAAGACACTTACAAGCACCTGGGTCTCCAATTTAAAACAATTGAGCCTTTTTAAAACAATTTATAAGGCAAGATACATCACAGATGACCCTGTCATGCACTATAACATTGAGAAATCATTTACATGTATGCATTTGGTAGATGCTTTTATCCAAAATGACTTACAGTGCATTTAGAGTGTACACTTTAGTAGTAGATGTCGAACCCACAACCTTTGGCTGCTAATGCAATGCTCTCAATGCTCTTTGCAAGTTTTCTGAATCATGGCTACATGTTCACCAAACCACATGATACATGAAGCCAATGGTCCCTCAAGACCCAACAGAATGAGTGTGACGCACATACACACATGGGTATCTCTGCTCTCATTAATTACACACTGCTCTCATTCAGTCAAACCCCTGAGCTCGCCGAGATAAAATTCTCATTATGCAAGAGACTAAATTGAAATGACTGAGGTAGATACGTGGGGCCAATTCTTTTCCTCATCACTCTCAAAGGCTTGTTTGACCTTCTTGTTTACGCGTGTCATAATCGCAAACACAGACGAACTCATAAAACCTTTTTTTAATAGGGCTAACACACAGAGAATGTATATGCATCTAAGTGTGCAATTTGTAGACGCGCAAACATGTTTATGCGGGAGTTTGCAAGCTAAAGTGAATTATGCAAGTGTGTGTGCGTAGGAATATCCCATTACAGTCAAAATATAATACGTTTGAGACTCCATATATTACCTTTTGTGTGAGCGGGTGTGTTCATAACCTGGTTCTTGAAGTATACAGTCTGTGCAAGTGTGTGTTAGTGCGTTTTTGGGCCAATGTGTGCGAGAGCTTGTCGCCAGGGGAAATTTATCCCGCACATGGAAACCCCATTGTTTATTCATGGCAACTAAATTGAAGTGTGCGTGTCCGTATTCTCAGCGCTATTTTCTCGAGTGAATACGTCAAAAGCACGTAAGAAAAAGTGAACAGAGGCTGAAAATGAGGTGGAAGGGATTCAGAGTAGAAGATGGAAAAGCAAAGACTCTTGATTCCCTTTCTTTAGGTTCCCTGTTGCAGGATTGGCCACAGAGAGGATAATGAGACCCATTTGTCCATATTAAAGGGATTGAGGGAGGCCTAACCACTCCAAATAAAAATCCAATCATTGCTTTAAAGTGAGGGAGAGAGAGAAACACAAGTGCATAGAAAGGGAAACATAGACTCAACATAGATGCAGTGAGAAGCCATATAAAATGGAGAATTTAATCTATTTTCTGCAACAAATGATAAAGTAGCGAATTCACCAAATATTTTATGCACAATCCAGTTAAACCAGGCGCTAAATGTGTTAATGCTCTATGGCGTATTTAAATGAAGTCATTGTCAATCTTTTCAGCGCAAATCTTTTCAGCCTTTGTAAATTAAACTTCTTGTAGATCGCGCATTATTAACAAAAATGCACCGATATTTGCCTGGTGCAATAAACAGTATGCTATTACCGCCCACACAATGCTTGCTGTTCAAACACAATTTTAATACAAAACAATGAGATATCTGAGATATTTTAATGAGATATTTGTTTACATGACATAAGTAGCTATTCATTATTACATGATTCAAATAATTTCTTTAGTTAATCAGGTGATAGAAATTGCAGACAGTGGGCGCAAATAAACAGCACTATCAGCAGTTCACACATGCAGTATACAGTGCAGCACCTAGCTTGTCTTACTGTATCCAAATGAGGACATTGTTTTCATAATTTTTGAAGTGGAACTTTTTGGGAACTTGGTGGAGTAATGCTATCCAAACCCCCACACACACACACACACACACACAAAAGACAGTGTTTGCAGGCCCAGAAACACACATGCAGAGATATGGATTATATTATTTTATAAGACAATAAAACATTACTCTTATTAATTCTATTTTAAATATGTAATAATTACCATCCTGCAGAGCACAGCATGTTACATTGATGGACAATTCCAATGGAATAAACCCGAACCAACCACAAAAACTGTAGCAGCAACAGGGGGGTGTCGATTTTTGTTCCTTCTGCCCTCCAATGGATATAACATTGTAAAGCCACAGGGATAAATTTGAAGTTCTCATTCACAGATCTTCCTCTTTTTCCCTTTCTCTTTTTCCAGTGGTCCTTTTGGTCTTTTTCAGAACTGCAACGTCTGTAAAATCTTATACCTCGTAGCCGTAAAGGAACAGTTCAACCAAATATGAAAACTCTGTCATGTTCTCATCCTCATGCGGTTCCAAAAAGAACTTTTTCTAAGGAGTGACTGAAATGTAGTTCGCTATTTACTATGTGGTAAGCAGATGACAACAGAATTTGGTGGAACTATTCCTTTAAGGTTCCTAATCCAGAATGAGGCTGGAAGATCTTTCTCTCCTGCCTTCAATGAAATGTCAGCCAAGAGTGACGCGCTGGCTCATTCCTCAACCTGTCCTTTTCTCTCTGGCTACAAAACTAACCTGTCTAAAGGAACAAAAGCACAAAACCAGCCACTCTCTTTTTTTAATAAAGCTCTGTTCCAAAACCTAGTTAGCTGCTTTACTGCCTGCTACCTTGTAAGGTACATTTACATATTTGGCAGACGCTTTTATCCAAAGCGACTTACATTGCATTATACTATACATTGTTTCTGAGTATGTGCAATCCCTGGGATCAAACCCATGACCTTGGTGTTGTTAACACCATGCTCTAACCACTGAAATACAGGAAAGCTAGCGTTCTATTTGTCATGGAATTTCATAAGTGCCTGATTTGGAAAATTCTTCATAGTCAGGTCTATACGTCTCACAAATAAATGCACACTTAGCAGTTGTTTGCATGTTGTTTAGCTAATGTGGCTCTGATAATAACAATACATAATCAGAACACATAACCGTCACAAATTATTAAATTATTAAGTATTATTTACTTACCCTTTTCATCAATACTTTGTTTGTAATCAAGTTTTTCCCCTCATCCGCCATCTTGGATTTATTTTATGCTTTTGCTGTACACCGAGCATTATGGGATTGCCTTGCCTGCGAAGGGACATGAAATGTTACCCTACAATTTGGATACTTTTAGGCAAGATAGCAAATTCATTTTTCCACCCTTCAGATCAGGTTCGTATCAGGGGCATGCCTACGATGCCTTAAAATGTTACCTTTGAAGGTAACTTTAAGGCAGGTGACAAGGTTTTGGAACAGAGCACGTGGCTCGATAGCCTCTGATTTGGCACCGATGCAAACTGCATATATAATATGTTTTTTTGCTCTCTCCTTTGCAGTATAATCTCTCCATATATGTTTTATCAGAATGCAGAGGGACAGATGTCTTTAATTACATGTACAGTAGAAGCAAGAGATAATTGTATAAGTGTGCAATCTACAGAGAGGAAGACATTTGATTATTTTTCTTCAATGACACACTTTCATTTAGACACTGGAGCTTTTAAATAGATACATTTTTAAATAGAGTCACCATGAACCCACAGAGAGCTCAGAATGTGTGTGTGTGTGTTTGTGGTGATATGTATTTCTATTATCTTTGTAGATACACATGTGGAGCAAGTATACATTTGTATTAATATTAATTCAAGTGGAATACTCACACGTGTTCATTTTCAAAAGACTTTCAGAGCTAAAGCCGCACAAACCCTAAATCAAAGCTATAGAGATTATAGTTTATTTATAAATGTGTTATGTCCCAATCCCTGATAAGATGATTGTCTTTTATTCATGACTATGAAATCAAATCTTTATAGAAGCGGGTTGGCAAAAAGGAAGAGGGAAAAGGGTTTATTTAATTTGCAAAGGATGGGAGCTTTGGAAAAATTGTAGACTTTAGCATTTAACACGATATGCTGTAAGGGGAAAATTGCATTTAAAGGAATATTTCAACCAGTGCTTGTACTTTTGTGTGAAAATCATATAGATTTCAAATGACATTAGGGAGAATAAATTACTAAACGTTCCCTTAATAATTTTTCCCTTTAAGGCTAAAGTGAGCACAGAACTGCGCTTGGACTCTATGACCTTAGACACCAGCACTCTTACAAAGCTGGTACAGTGTGTCATGTCGGACAGGCTAAAAAGTGTTTGACCAGTTCATAATCAGTCTACAGTCTTGTTCTGCCACTCCTCCTGCCCTCGTTTTGAAACAGGCTAATTCAGTGTTCTCTTAAAGGAGCAGTGTACAGAGAAACATACTGTTACTTGGATATCGTACTGTTACTTTTACTGTACTTGGATATTTTTTTGCCACCGGAATAGAGTCATTGCTAAAGAGCCCTACTGGCATATTCCACACACCATCTGTTTGCCTCTATGTGCCTAATGTGAAATATCATATGTGAAAGATAAGATATTGATATCAAACATTCATCACCCCACAAAACTGTAAAACAAGGCCTGGGGCCAAATATATTCTAAAAAACACTGCAATAAAACAGTTACTGCCCTCATATATCAACAAATTGTGATGGATAAACATGTCAAAAGTGAATTTAATTCATACTGTTTGTTTAAGACCTAATTTTCTGAATTCTCCATTTTGTAAACCAAGAAAACACAATAATAAGAAAATTGTGTTGTAAAGAAAGGGTCAGAATTATGTTTGCATATTCTTTGTGCTGCAGAATAATTATACATCCTGTCAAAGCATCATATAATATGTCTTACATGAGGATGCAGCTTTTTTAAGCGGGTGATCTGGGCCTAAATTTTGTTTTTAATTGCTAACTTTGGTGTGGCAGCTGCTTTCATTTTGAGGAATATGCATAAGACTTAGCAATTTTGTTTTCTTGATTTACATAAAAGATTATAGGTGAATATCATTTACACGATTTTGTATGTATAGGGGGAAGATGAAACTGTCGTGCAGTGAGAGATTGGGTAATTACCGACATCATTTGGCAGTCTGTAATTCATCAAAGTTTTGACAGTTATTTGAGGCAGAAGAAGCATTTTGTGTGAGATCATTGTGGAAAGCATCTTTAATTTTTGAGGAGTGTGCGGCGCTCTGCGGCGCTCTGTTGGAACAGACCTCAACATCTGTTTACAGATGGGTGCTGGCACTAAATGAAGACTCGGCAGAAACTTGAACTTCAGTACGACAGCAGAGTGAAGAGGAATGGGTGAGCTGTCAGACACTAGGCTCAGTGGAAGCAGTAAATCACTGACACACTTTCCTGAGATTGATTTCTATTTCAGATGATATTGATTTTGTCTCCGGTCCTGAGGGACGTTGCATCCTCACCACTTAATAGTGGTTATTTTCAGTCTCTCGCAGCAGATGTTTAGACTGACCACATTTTTACAAGGAAGTCTCTCTTCGGCTGATGCTTTTTGTATGGACCAGGTCAGTTGTTGGAAAAAGGTCAGATGATGACTCAGCCAATGTTTTCATCCACTTTTATTCTAATGCATACAGGCTTTTATGTAATTTCCATTGTTCTTAATAATGCTTGTACTGTAATACAATACTTTTCTACTAAAACAGTAGAAATACAGTACAAATATTACATTAAAAGTACTGTAATGCAATGATTTTGCAATTTATTTCTACCCCATGTAAATACATATATTGCCTGGACTATTGCAATAAACGGTTTTCCTGACTTTAGCTACTTGATTTATTAGCATGTGCTTTTACATACTGTGGCATCACTGATAAGGTATGTGGCTAGAGGCACAATAAGCCTCAAAGGTTTCAGTCTAGAGAGCAAAGCATCAAAAGTCTATGCATTGCTTGATGTAAAACATTAGCTAAATTTGTTTAACTGTAAAAAATTTAACAAAACGAAACTATTATTATTATTAAAATTTAACAAAACTGAACTATTATTATTATTAACAGTTTAACTAAAAATGTTAAATTGGTAATATGGACATAAACTTTTCATATAATGAGCTTCATATGTAATTAAAGATTACAGATTATTGTAAATGTACACGAATTTGCGCTTAATTTAAGAAAACAGAAAAAAATACTGTATAAATGAAACAGTATTTTTCATAAATGTCATTAATTATGTCAATGCTATAATACTTAAAATAACAGTTGAGCTATTTACAGATTTTTTTATTGTTTAGGATAATCAGTAATAATAATAATTGATTGAGTGTTTAGATTGGAGCTTAAATAGGGATACAACTGAAGCTCCAAACTATGAAGGTGAAATAATAGGATTCTATCAATAAAAAACAAATTCATAAAAGGTCAAAACTCGACCTAGTACTTCCCAGTATTCTCATGTCCTAAACTCTCCTCAAACAAGTGTCCTCTGATCTATTGTGCTGTGCTACCCATCCACACGTTTATAAAGCTTAATTTAGGCCCCCCGTTTGAATGGTAGGACAGAGCAGGCTTGTGTCAGCATATCGAGAACCTTCTGATTATTAATTTACTCACTTTCCTTCTTGCTTGCAGTCGTACTTGTTCCACAAGTCAGACAATGTGTTACTTAAAACATGCACACTAACTCCCAAATGCTAGAGGAAAACATTATCAGACTCCAAGACTACAGTACCCTTTTCATTTATCACAGTCCAAAAAACTGCAGCATAGATAGAGAGAGAGAAAAGGGAGAGATTTTAATTAAATACTTCCCATAGGGAAGTATGTAGAGACAATGACGTCTAATCCAAACAGCATCTGGAATTCCCACACTTTCTTTCTCTCAGGGAAAAAAATGCAATCATGCTTATAGCCTGGACTTCCAGAAGGACAGGGAGCTGCATTTATTTTAGGCGAAATGATACTTTATCGAAATTTAATGAAGCTAGAGGCAGTGTTCATGGTGGAGCATATGGAAGCATAACTGGCCTGAAATTACATTTTCTTCCAATCCTGTTTACAGATGAATATCTTTTGGCTGTTGACCCACAGCCAGGTGGCCTCGTGCCTCACACCAGGTAGAGCATACATAGCGCAGGTGCAGGGAATAAACTGTCCACTTGAATTGCACTTTCCACTCTGACACTGGTGTCAATATGTGAGTTATTGCATTTTAGGTGGACTGACGCAAATCTCCTGCTATGTTTTCTTAGATTACGTGAATCCTTCCGCCCGCCTCCGAAATATTACGGACCATAGCCCAACCTCATCTCAAATACCTACAGAGAGAAAGTCACAAAGGTAGACACCTTTAATTACACGTTAACCCATTACAGTCCTTGTAATTACATGCTTTTACAAGTTATTGCATGTAATCACTATGTAATTACAATGTATTATGAATCAGCCCATTTTAAAGATCAAAAGTAAAAGACTTATGACGCACTTACCGTAAAGAACTCTGCCCTTGCCTAGCATTAATGCCCTTGTCTTTGGGCACTAATTTAATTCACTTCATTTAATGTGCACTTTGGTGTCATGTCCTGCCTTCGCTGGTGTATATTTTGAGACTCCCTCCATCTGTGACTGTACGTGGCTAAACTCTGTAGAGGCTTCTCTGTGTTTGGACACAAATAAGTGACCAGAATAGATTTCAAATGACATTGTCAAACAGTTCACCTCATACATGAATCCTATTTGCATGTATTAAGCTGTGCAGGACAAACAAATAAACCATAAGAATGGATCGGTGAGAATGAAAGACCCTTACAATGAAAGAAAGCTTGTTGAGTTCCTGTAGCTTAGTGGTAAAGCATTGCATTAGCAGCACAAAAGGTCGTGGGTTCGATTCCCAGAGAGAATGTATAACTTGAGTGTACTGTAAAAGCATCTGCCAAATGCATAAATGTAAATAAAGTGGGGATAATATGTGATAGTAGTGTTCTTTAGGGAACACCAGTAACATTTATAATAGCTTTCAATAAATAAATGGACAAACTATATCGTTTCTAACAAATGTCCCTTTTGAGGTAGTTTTGCGGGTAGGTTGTTCTAAGCATCCTGGATATGTTGCTATAGTTCATATGGATTTAAGTCGTGTCTGGTTTTTCTGTCTCATCATGATGGTGGTGAGATCAGATCTTTGTGTGGGTCAAACGATCAGTTGTATCTGAAATGTGTGAAACGTGCATTGGGATAAATTTGAATTGAATTCCTTATTCTAGTTAATAGGTTTGCCGTCACCGTCTGACATTTTTATTTTTCTCTCTAACACTGTAACTAAACACAGTGCTTGAAAGTTTCTGCAACTTAACAAGGAACATGCATATTTAATGAGGTAAGCATACATATTTAATGAGGTTTTGTTTATGATGGTTGTCTGTTTTTAAACTACTAACTGTTACATGTAGCACCGGATCATTTTACAAGCGTGCAAAATTGCTTAACCTACAGTTTAAAAGGACAGTAAAATAGGGTAAAGTGCAGCTGTAATGTATGATAACAGCTGATGTTTGTTAATTAAAAATTTACACTGGTTAACCAGGGGACATTCATGTTAAGTTCCCTATTTACTGACAGGATGGACTGGCTCATTATTTTGAGGAGGATTTTCTCCAGACAGAATAATTATTGTTTTAATACATGTACAGTATATATTATAGTGTAACACATCATCAGTTTAAATGACTTTTTTTTTACTGCTTTTGTTTCCTTTTCATTATTTAACATTAACATTTAGGCCCCAACATCTGTCGAACCCATGCAAATGCTCTTCCTCAGAGACACGCTCATTCGTACGAGAAAGCGCTCCCTTGTGTTTTATGCTCATCTGACTTTGCTGCTGCATAGCTCTCTGCAATCTGCAAGAGATCAATTTTAATATCAACAAATAATGTCGGAACTCGTCCCGTACACGCTCAGGCGTCTTTTGGGAAATATTGCAAAAGCATTTTGAAAATTGTAGTTGCGTTAATCAAAATGTCAGCGTGACCTACAGTTGAGCGCGAATGTGAGGTAGGAGGTTAATGGTTTGATGGGAAAAACATATTGAGCCGTACTGCTCAGAGTTGCTAACTTCCCTTTTAAATGTTCAGGAGGAACACAGTAGATGATCTTCTGAAGTGGCTTAAGGCAGTTTTTAAAGTTATCTCAGATTTAGGGATTATTTTTGTGTCTAAAGGTCAGACTTAGAAGTACTATGGTGGTTGAACATTCGGAAACATGTTGATCATCAGATCATAATCATGAGTGTTTCTTCAACTATAGGAAATGTTATGTCCCAGAAGTTTTGTATTTTTTTCTTAGCTATATGAAGGTCACATTAAAACTGTTTACTGTATTTTTGCTCATTCTAAATGCCTTTTATATTTGTTTCATTGTTTACTATTGTTCCTGGCTTTTAGATAATGGAAATCCATTATATACAGTCATGGCCAAAAATATCAGCACCCTTGCAATTCTGTCAGAAAATGCAGCCCTTCTCTCAGAAAATTGTTGCAGTTGCAAATGTTTTGGTACTCACATGTTTATTTTTTGTTTGACTTGGAACAACACAAAAAACAGAGAAGAAAAGTCAAATCTGATACAATTCCACATAGAACCCAAAAAATGCACTGGACAAAATTATTGACACCCTTAACTTAACACCATCTTTGGAAAAAATAACTTAAATTAATCGCTTCCTGTAACCATGAATGAGGTTTTTTTTACACCTCTCTACTGGAATTTTGAACCACTCTTCTTTTGCAAACTGCTCCAGGTCATTCAGATTTGAAGGATGCCTTCTCCCAACTGCTGTTTTAAGATCTCTCCACAGGTGTTCTATGGGATTCAAATCTGGACTCATTGCTGGCCATTTCACAACTCTCCAGCGCTTTGTTTGTAACCATTTCTGAGTGCTTTTTGAAGTGTGTTTTGGGTCATTGTCCTGCTGGAAGATCCATGACCTCTGGTGGAGATGCAGCTTTCTGACACTGGCCACTATGTTGTGCCCCAAAATTCTTTGGTAATCATCAGCTTTCATGATATCGTTCACACAGTCAAAGCATCCAGTGCCAGAAGCAGCAAAGAAACCCCAAAACATCTTTGAACCTCCACCATGTTTGACTGTAGGGACTGTGTTCTTTTCTTTGAAGGCCTCATTTCTTTTTTTGTAAACAGTGCCATCATGTTCTTTACTAAAAAGCTCATTGTCTCATTGGTCCACAGTATGTTCTCCCAGAAGAATTGTGGTTCTCTCACATAAGTTTTGGCAAACTCCAGTCTTTTTTTTATGCCTTTGTGTCAGCAGTGGTGTCCTCCTGGGTCTCCTACCATAGCGTCTCTTTTCATTTAGATGGCGACGGATAGTGCGAGCTGACACTGTTGTACCCTGTATCTGCAGATCAGCTTGAATTTGTTTGGAAGTTAATCTGGGTTTTTTATCCACCATTCAAACAATCCTTTGTTGTAATTTGTCATTCATTTTGCTCTTCCGTCCATGTCCAGGGAGGTTAGCTACAGTGCCATTGACTGTAAACCTCTTGATGATATTACGCGCAGTGGACACAGGAACATTAAGATCTCTGGACTATCCATGTTTTTCCATAATTCTTTCTCTCAAATCCACAGACAACTCTTTACACTTCTTTCTTTTCTCCATGCTCAGTGTGACAACACAAAGATTGTGTCAACTTTTCTCCATTTTAACTGGTTGCGAGTGTGATTATTATATTGCTCACACCTGTTACTTGCCACAGGTGTGTCTAAACACAAATTACAGGAGTGTCACATGCTTGAAAAGTAATTATTTCTTACAATTTTGACAAGGTGCCAATAATTTTGTCCAGTCCATTTTTGAGTTCTGTGTGAAATTTGATCAAGTTTGACTTCTCTGTTGTTTTGTGTTGTTCCAGTGCAAACAAAAACAATAAGCATGTGAATACCAAAACATTTGCAATTGGAACAATTTTCTGAGAGGTGTTGCATTTTCTGACAGAATTGCAAGGGTGCCAATATTTTGTGATAATCAAAACAGATGAAATAAACAATGAAATAATCAGCGACATTCAACTTTAATATTGATTGTGTGAAAATGATTTATCAATATTACTAGCATTACAAATTACACAACAAATTGGTTTCCGATTCATTTTCATCATGACCAACCATACTGTCACTAAGAAAGTTTATTTAAAAGTTTGTATACTTGGTTACCAAGAAAACATTTTTTTAAGTTAAAAGCAATCTTAGAATATGACTCATCAAAATCTGTGCAGGTTCTGTCTGCTGAATAAGTAGTCAGATCACAAAGGTCGATAAAAATATATTTTTAATTAGTTTTAAAAAACATAGTTAGCAAGAGTGCAGTGAATCAGACCTGGGGGCAAGCCTTTCATACAAAAAATAACAGAATTTTCCTGTGATACATGTACAGAGTTGGACATTGTTAATGGAGAACTGAAATGAACTAGTGAGAATGTGAAAAGTGTTTTTTTAGGAGAGTTATTTTATAAAAGCCCTTAAGATCCCTTAAGAAGTGCCCATAATGAAAGAAAACGCCTTCATACAGAGTTAATAACAAGGAATGACTGAGTAATAACAAGGAAACAATGACTGAGTCTGGAATGATGTTTCTGTGTTAAGTGTGTTTAATTCAACAGCTAAATGGTTTCTTTCCCTTTTAATAAATAAAGCAATAAATGATTATCGCCTCAGGTGGGAATGCCAGAACACATACTTACATCTCACAGCATGATGAGGGCCGGATATTTGCAGCTGTTTATTGCTTTCCCTTGACAATAACTGCCCATATGGTCTCTTTGGTTTTGATTAAAGACCACAAGTGTGGCGCACACCATTTGGGTGTCGTCGTGGCTGTCTGCATCTGTCAGCCGCAGTGGTAACATTTGGGAATTGGAAGCATGTGTATTCTGCTTGGAATTGAGGTGACCGGAAGCCCTCCAGGTTCAGACCCATAGAGTTTGCTTGAGTGGCAGGCGTATTGATATTATAATATGTGCCAGCTTTTGTTTTCATATGTATGGAATGCCAATTCCCACTCTCCGTAGTTTCCCAAAGGATCCTTCCCAAAAGCAGATTGGTGCGTTTTCCTAAAGGTGTTTTTGCTGTTATTCTCAAGGACACTACAAAGATAAACATTTGGTATCTGCATGGAGTCTGTTGCGGACTTTATAACATAGCAAAGGGTTCCATTCTATAAATCGATTGTGTTTTCTGGCTGGTTGAAACAGTAACTAGAGCTGGTAATGTAAAAGACAACAGACCCAGCTGCCATTTCCTCTATGTTTGGATCAAAATTGGGCAGCAGCAGGCACTTATCCGGGGGCGAGGGCTAGTAATCTTCTCCTGGCTCAGTCAAACCCATCTCCCTGACTCAGTCTCTCTAAATGAGGCACTTACTGGCCCAGCTGCGGTCTGGCTTTAAACCAATGGCCTGCAGGGACAGGGGTCATTCTCCGTGGCTTGCAGGCCATGTGCTGTTATTGAAATTGCCCCTCTTCTCAAGAGGACTGCAAATACATCATCACCTACCTGTGGCGTTCTCCACGAAACCTCAGAGAAGGTTGCTGTTCTGTATTTCATTCATCTTGTTTATACTCTCCCTCTTTTTACCCTGTGATTCTTTGCTCTATCATTTTCTATACATTTTGGTGTTTATTTATAACAGTGCAGTAGCAGATATAGCATATTTGCCTTTGAGTCTTCAATAAACTCTTCAAGGGTAGTGCCCGTGTCTCAGAAGCCTGCTTGAATGATAAGTCACTCTCATCTATGAGCCTTTGCACTCTTCCGTTTTCACATCTGTTCGTGACTACTCAACCCCTTTTGTACATTTTATCTTCCTATCAGTTTTCCCATAGCTTCCCTTGCGGGCCTTTCCGCTCCACCAGCCTGCCGGGCCCCGAATGCCTCTTTTCTACAGTAAGCAGGATGTGCCTAACCAGGCTTGTCCTGTCTGATAGTCAATGTCTCTTTCTCTCCATAGAGGCCTGCTCCTCTCTATTCTCCATTCCTCTCATCTCCTCAGACCCCTGTAGGGCTCTTCTTCATGCTTGGCTTGGCTGTGTCTCCTAGGGCCTTTCAGTTGGCCTGTGCAGAGTCTTGGCAGGACTGTTTCCATAGCCTCAGGTATGGTTTGTAGATCAGAAGAGCAAACCAGCACAGAATATGAGAACATGATCAGCACTCACAAGGGCCAGGCAGGTGGGTCTTGCATGCCAAATATATAACCCAGAAGTAGAGCTACATCGGTTTCTAACATCTTTTCTCATAGTTTTTGGAAGTCTCTCCCTCTGACCTCTGATTCTGATTCTCTGTTGTTATATTAAATTCCTTTGTGTCTCTTTGATTTTTCCAAGTAGGGTTGGGACTTCAACAACATTCGACATCTTATCAAACCGTTGATTTCAGGGATAGTTAGTGGTTAGGGACACAGTAAGGAAATGTTAACAAAATATGTTGATTCACAAACCGAAATGGAAAATGTGAGAGGTTGTAGCTCCACTATCTACTCAAGCTGTTTGATAGAACTCATTCATGTGCGGTACTCCAGGATGGAGACTGGTAGCAGGTGAGATGACTGGCACAGCTTGACCTTCGTCTGGTCAAGTGTCATTTGCTATAACCCTTTTTCTAGAGAGGTCTATCTCCAGAGTCGCTCTCACTTAGTATCTTCTCACTGTCAGCGCTCTCCCCCTCGTTCTTCCAGAAAATGTCAAGGTCAAGCAAATCTGTGGCTGCATCCTTGAGCTCAGAATATTACTTATTTCAGCCTCGTATTCAAAAGACAGGAGCTCTGCTGGAAGCACTGCCTTTAGCCACTTTAACTCAGTTTGCTCTCACTGGAGAGAAATCTAAACCCCCTGATGAATTGACTGTTGAAATGTCTGTTGATTTATTTACCAATAACATCCAGTAGCAGCAGGGATGTTTGCGGAAGGCAAGTCTGTTTGTCAGTCTTTAACTTGACATTCTTACTGTAAATTCCTCTAATACGATTGTTACATCATCAGTGAATGTAAGAATTGCATCACAAAAGAAAAGTTTCGAGAAGACTTTTGAGAAACAGTGAGTCTGTGTTTCTTCATGCAGTGGTTGTCTGTGAATGACTGTCCCTTTGATGAATGTTTGCTTTCTCTCTCCCCTTCTGCCTGTCTGTCTGTCTCTGCATCTCATGTTCTGTATCTGGACATGGGGAATTCACTTTTTGTACCGATCTAGTTCTGTCATGATCGTGGCATTGAAATCCTTTCGTGTTATGTATCTCCAGTACAGTGAGCCAGAAATTAATAGCTTGTAGGTGTTCATAATAACTCTTAGTTACTCCTAGTTAGGCTTTCCAGCTCAGTTTATAACCTTTGGTCTGCCTGGCAGAAAAATAAATAAATAAATAAACAGCCTAAACTGACCAGCTGGTTTAATTGATCAGCCAGCTAGTTTAAAAGCCTGATTGGTTGGCAAGTGCCGAAAGCCTCTAAAACCAACAAAGTTTTATAGGCTGATTTAAACCTTCTTTTTCAGCAAGCTGTCTGCATATTCACCTTTTTCTAATCAATTATGTTCATTTTTGCACAGATTCTAGGACCTTTTTAGGCCAACGTCTGTGATCCATAAAGTAAGTTGCAACAGCGTTCTACCTTTAGGCTAATCGTGACCTTTAAAAGAGCTTCTGTTCATGGACACTTGGTCTGAAGGGCAGCCGGATGTCTGTAGGGTCGTTGCACATTAGCTGTACCTTAACATCACACCAGCAAGACCCCATTAACACATTTCACCCTCATGGGTCACCAGAGCTGTTGCCCACATCATTTTTCCTTCAAAACTCTCATCATGTCAGTATCTCACGGGCCAGCACTTTCCTCTGTGTCCTAGAGAGCCAATCAGAGGCATTGTGTATGTTTACCTCAATAATGACTGTGAAGGTCAATAAAGTCCACCATCAAGTCTGCTAAAATAAATGTAAGCTAGTTAAGGCCACTGTTTACAGCTATCTGATGAAGACAAGCCGCACTGAACTCTGGGTAAACACAGCCTCCTGCTGTTCACATCTGAAAGCAAAGAACTGATGCTAATCACATATCTCAAACATAACTCAACTCACCCGTCACACTGCACTGTCAGAAAACATTCTCTACACATTTGCTGAAGGTTGTAATACTCGCTAACACTGAAAAATGACAGCCCATAAACATATTTTGTATTATGAGGAAAAGCGTGCAATGTATTACATTCCTCCCTTCTCTTTTCCATTCCATCTAATTTGCTGTTATCTCTCTGACAGTTATGTCTTCATTCATTTTTCATTTTGTATCAGAATGGAGAATAACATGCATCAGAGTCGACACCGCAGGCTGCTTTACGAGCACTTTGAGGGACTGTAGGAGTGATGACCTGCCAACTGCAAGCGTCTGTGTTTTTTATTCTGAAGATGTAAAATGATGAAGAGTCAGTTGCTTTGGTCAGTTGGCTGACCTGTCATGGAAACATTGTACTTTTGTACTGGTCTTAGACCAGCCTTCTTCGCTTGTAGGTATGCCAATGTTTAATTAGGGTCAGAGTTTTGGGAAGATGGTAGTTACTTTGTAACCTTTACCTCTAACCTTCTGCAACTGATTACAATCTAGATGGAAATGTGATCGATTGAGATTGGATCATCAGAATATCTCAGTGACAGTAAATCTGAGCACAAATGTGTATTGAAATATCACAAATACTAGAAATTAGAAACTAGAGTTTGTTTTATTTAAACATGGCACTAAAACAGTTGTTGCTTTTGTTAAAGCATATCAAAGTAAAGCATATAAAAACATCTGTTATATTTGTATTGACGAACAAGTTGTGTTGTAACTTAACAGTCAGGGGCCATTTTCCTTACATTTTGCTGCCTGTCTCCTCTATTCATCACCTAATAGAAAGAGAAATTTCTTTGTGTGAACATCGCTGTCAAAGACTATGCCATGTCACTTTGTGTCGCAATCTTGATCTAATCTTTCCTCGATGAATACCAACTCGCTCGCTCCCTGTTTGCCTTTCCTGTTCCTTTGTACTTTTCTGAATGGATCTGAATGAGCATTACGGCGTTAAAACGCCCCCCGCTGAATGAGTTCCGCTCTCCTCCACTTCGCCCTTCCTGTCTGAAAGCTCCAGACTCTCCGCTACGTCCCGGCAGAAGCTATTCAACCATTCAATGGCTGCCGAATACGCCAAGGTCTGCGATCAAAGCCCTCCTGCCTCTGACGGCTGGTGACAGCATTGAGACAAAGGCGCGCGGCGAATAAAATGCTCGCAACGTCATTATTAAAGTTCAGTCGGCAGAAGAAAGCGGCGTTCGACAGATGTGCCAGCATCGAGAGGAAACAACCGCTTGGTCTCTCGAACTGCTCTGCTTGTGTATGATAATTATGACATTTACGTTTAATTGGGGCAATTGTCTCAATGAAGTCATCCGTGCTAACTGTTGCTAGCTGGGCCCGTGAGGCATTGTGCCTTTTAAGATTACAGCTCATGTTTGTGCACTTTTATTGTGAGGTAATGTAACTTTAGCACAAATGAGCGTACGCTCATGCATCAAAGACACCATTTTGGTGCACGCGTGTGCGATTTTGGTATGAACGTGTGCCTGGATTCTTGACGATAAAGCTATTTGAAGGCTTTCTGCTCTCCCTGTGGTCCTGCTCTGTGGCAATGTGGTGTGGCTGATATGTTTGTGAAAACGTCCGAGTATGTGTGTGATCTTCCCTTGCTTTGGTCAGACGCGGGCCAGTGTTGCCCTTAATCACAGCAACCTCTGTCCCTTTCTGTTTTCTCATGGCAGAAACCCAGCCTATCTTTGCCAGTATGTCACTATTCTGTTCTCCTCGACTCCTCTTCTAAACAACCCTTTTATCATTCTTGCTCAACCTCTCACTTCATCTATTTCTCTCTCTGCCCCATTTTAATCTGTTGTTCTCTGTATTGCTGCGCCTAAAATTATTTAGTCTTTTTTTCTCCTCTCTGGGCTGTATATTAGAAGCTGTTGCAAGAGTTTCGGCGTAACAATCAAGAGGAACTTGCAGACAGAGATGAATGAGGGAGAGAACTTTAAGGGGCTGGATCTTTGTTTTTCAGCTGAATGCCACCTCTTTAAATGATGATCATTATTTGGTTATATTGAGGGATGAAACAAAGGTCGATGACACTCTTTTTATAGACATGCTAATGAAGTAATTAAATTCATGCTGACGTTTATTTGACACGGACAATCACTGACATGCACGGGACAACAAAGTAGATCAATGTGGCATTTCCTATTTTTTTCACACTGCAACAGAAGCTTTGATCTTTATGGGACCCCAGCGAGATAATCTATGCCGGTCTACGAAGGAAGCTCGATGGTGACTGGTCATGAGCTGCCGGGGTCGTGGGTGGCAGGGGGAGACTTACCCTGTGACTAAAAAGGCTGAGATTGATGAGATCCACATATCCCACTGTTCATTTATCAATAAAGCTGTCATCTCACCACTAACTTGGGTGGGTGGGTGTGTGTTAGCATTTATCAACACCATGGCATCAATCACCAACCTTCTCTGAGCAGCTACTTGGCAGTCCATTACCCCGACTTGAGCAGGACTGCCACCAAAGTTCTTCCTGTGATGGCTTACCTTTGTGCTGCGGGTCCTTAGAGACAGCTGCCCTTACTGTGCCATACTCCTAAGCTGCTGTGATGTATGTTTGTATTTTTTAACCCTCTATTGCACACATTATAAAAACAATACTTAAGAAAATTTGCTTTTGTTGCATATAAAGGTGCTAGATAATAGAAAGCAAATTATCAAGAAGTCTGAAGTGAAATTGAGTGCATTTTACTGCTCAGATATTAAATATGTTAAACATGCCAAAGAACAATAGCATTAAACAGTTTTATTACACAAGACATTATTGTAATAGAATTTAGCCAAGCAAAACCGAATCTTACAGAATTTTCTTTATAGCTTTAATCAATTTGAACTCATTTTAATTTACAGACTCAAACCATATTTTTATGGCATATGTCACTTCATTATTAACTATTTTATTGCCATCATATCGCCAGTAGAGGGTTAAAAAAGTGTGTGTGGTCTGTGCGTGGGTGCGTTTGCAGTACGATTCTCCCCGATTCATCTTCTTTGTTGTTAACACTAAAGTAATGACTCTGGATCAGTGCATTGATACCGCAGTCATGCTGTTTTAATAACTAACTGTGTAAATTCTTACCGCCTGTGTTGGAAAAAGACAATAGGCTGCCTCCAGCATTTATTTACTCTCCCCTGAGATGAGGAGGCTCAGCCATAACTAATAACAGCAGGTCAGATCAAACATGATGGATCTGAGTAAATACCAATCTAAATACCAACTCGCAACCATTTCTTCCTTCTTGTATCTGATTATAGGTCTTCAATTGTTTTCCTATTTCAGCTTTCAAGTGCGGGATAAAGATTTTTATACAAAACTGTATAAATATTGCCACCTCCCAATAAATAAAATACTAAAAGTAAATAAATGTTTAGTAAATAAATTAAAATGTATAAGCTTATTTTTAGGAACATTAAAGTTTGTTTGCCTTTGGATTTTCATGATTATCCATAGTAGGTCTGGACCTTTAACTTTTTCCCTCAGTACTTTTGAAGTTGATTCTTAGATTAATTTGACTTTTCTATAAAGTAAAAAGTATCAAAGTAAAGTATGCTTTTAAAAAAAAATTTTTACAATAAAGTACAAAATTAATGTGGGAAGAGATGTCCTCCATTGTTATGAAAAAGGTCTTTATTGTCCTATATAGGCTTTATCTTAAAACTTTTTGATATTGGGGAGAAATATGATTTTATGTGTTTGACAGGGTTCATTAGATTCATCCGTACTTTCTGAAATCAACTTAAGACCAAGTTCCAGTGCTTTAGTTTCCACAGTAATAGAGAAAATGACCTTTCTGAATTTGTTGAGGGTTTGCAGTATTTCAACGCACTGATTGACTTTAATCACTCAGTAATGACTGTAAACAAGATTTTCTTGAATTATACAGTCATTACATGAACAGTGGAAAAACTTGGGAGTCATTTCATGCAGATCAGCGTTTGTTGAACTGGCCAATCAGACAGCGCTGGTTAATTAAAAGCAGGCATTGATCGAGTTTATTTCTAATTACTGCCTAGAGCTTCGAGAGGATAGTAGCCTGTTTGGTCATTAAAACAGGCCATTTTGATTTGAGAAGCCCATAGAAATTACAAAGAGACTTACACAGAGACACACACACACTGTTATCTGTGTGTATTTAAATGCTCATTAGCCTTATTAGCAGCCATGTAATTATAATTCTTACCTGATTGGATCAGATTTGATTTATATAAATTGTGCTTCTGTTATGGCACTAATTTTGTTCTGGTTCTTTTGTTAGATCAGTCACATGTTGACATAACCCAGCATTAGCCTTTCAATCATTAAAAGCGCAGTGTCACATGTTTTTCTTTTCCTCAGACGACTTCCATTATAATTCCTCAATTTCATTACAGCCATGTCATTCAAAAGAAGATTAAAAGCCCCCACATAATAAGGAAATTTATTTGTAACTAATCTGATTGAATAAGCATCAGTCTGTGTGAAATGTGCACCTAGCTAAGGTAACTGATTTGTTATGACACTGGTCTGTCATTTGGCCAGTCTTTACACTAAAGTTATATATACATTACACACAGTACATCATTAAAACTCAATCAATCATATCACTAGGCCACTGATGGGAAAAATATGTGATTTGTAATTAAAGCCACCCTGCACTTCTTATACAAGGGGTTCTCATCATCTCTGACAGGGTGTTACAGCGCTAGTTTCATTAATCAAGATGGATGTAAGGGAAGGCCCGGGCGCTGCGAGCGGATGAATTAGCTCTGTTTGTCTGTATTGCGAATGGCTAATGAGAACCTGCGACAGTCAGATTGTCTGGGGCGGCGTCTTCCGGCTCATTATCTCTCTGCAAATCTTTCAGACGCCTGACTTTCTCGTTTTCCTCTTTGCTGTCTCTTCATTTCTTTGTTCTTAAAAGAATACTTCGCCGTAACCAAAAATTCTTGCATCATTTTCTCACCCTCGTGCCATTCCAGATGTATATGACTTTCTTCGGCTGAACACAGGCAACGATTTTAAGTACAAAAATTCTGTCTCTGTAGGCCCATGTAATGCAAGGGAAGTGTAACCAGAATGTTACACATCAAAAACAAACAGCACATACAGTGGCCATAAAAGTCCATATGACACATGGATTAATAAATGTCTCCTGAGGTGAAATGATAGGTGTAAGAAAACAATATTTCAAACTGAAACAATGTTTGCTGTTTGATAGTGTGAATAGGAAGTGGATTGTATTTTCAATTCCAGAGAGCATTTCATTGGGCAAATATTGGTGTAGTGCAAGATGAATCATCAATAGTTTGAAAACTTTTAAATGCGTATATGTGGAAAAAGTGTATCTTGTGAACAATTAGGAGTACATTAGCATAGAGGTGACTTGAAAAGCTAACAGACATGAATAGACTAAGAAACCAGGGTCTTGTGTCAATAACAGACCAGCATTGCACACTGAAAACCAGTTAAGACCATCTTGGACTTTCTGCTGTTTCAAACTGGTCTAAACTGTTTTCCCCTCCATGCTCTGTCTCCTGTCCTCTCTGTTCCTGTCTTTCTGCCCAGTTAAGCACCATTAAAGTGTGTGAGGAGGGAGGGCTGTGTGAGTTTTAAAGTTTCACTCAGTGTGCCTGGCAGCCGCCCAGTGTACATCTTCTCTAGCACATTACCACAAATAAGGAGACACTGACATCATGACTCCACTTCATAATTTATGATTGCATCAAAGACCACCCACACACACACATAAGCACACTAATACACACACACAGCCACTTTCCACACACACAAATCCACATTCATTCTTATTCAACCCATGCCGTTCCTTTATACGACTGGCAGATCTGCTGAACTATGCATGTGTCCTTAGATGAGAAGGGTAGTCAGAGATATTTTAACCCTATTTTGCCTTTAGCTGTGACATGCAAAGATTAATAATGCGCTCTATGAATTAGCGGCCTGGGCATTTACAAGGTCGTTCTTGATTATGCGAACTTTGCAGAGCGTGGCAGTACTGAGTCCCACAGGTTTATTTCTTTATTTTCTTTGGCACCTGCTAGCGTGGTGCTAGCGACGTTAGCCTGACATCCAGCGCTCATAAAATCTGCATTTTAAATACACCTGAGTCATCCACACTGAAGACAACTCACAGCACCATCAAAGCAGTCAGCAGCTAGGAAATTGCTACCAAATAATTAACAATTCAGGGATGGAACGGGTTCAAAACAGTGACATTAGGCTCATAACTGGGAGTTCTGTGGAGGAAACAGCTCCTTGTCAAATGTGTTTTCTGTCTTTAATATGACAGCATAGGAACAACGATTTTCTGTTGTGCTAGCATATTAGCATAGTCACCAGTCCTGAGGGGCTGAAGATGAGTGAGATGTTAGCAGTTATAATCAAAGCAGCAAACTCCAAACAGCCAGTCCCTCCAAATCAGCTAAAATACAGATAAATTACAGCCATGATTAGATTTTATCTTAATGTGTGTGTGTGTGTGTGTGTGTGTGTGTGTGCACGCTGCTTGATGAAACACTTTGACTTGGCTGCTAGCTCCAGGTTCTTTATTTTTATGGTGGACAGGCATATGATACACAGACACACTCATACTCTTTGCAGTCATATTTTTTCTGCCATTACTGTCTGGATAAAACCACAGTTTATATATATTAATATTTGTGTCTCCAAGAGAAGCATAGTGTGATTACTACAAGTAGTCCATGCCAACACAATGCATACAAAAGGTGGACATACCTAATGCTATGAAAATATAACTTTTTCAATAACTCACACAAATTGTTTTGCTGACAGTACAATTTGTATTAAAATTCAGAAACAGATATTACTAGTAATAGGACTATTACTATTAAATAACTATTATTACTATTACGATACATTTAACCATAAGAAGTTATATTTCAGCTTGTCATTTCTGCACTGTTTTTGCTACAGTCATGAACCTCAAATCACAGGGCTTGTTTAAAGGAGGTTAAAGGATCAGACATACAATTTTTGCCCAGTATATAATTACAGTAAATGGGTAAAAAAAATCATTTTCAGTTACACTAAATAAGAGACCCAAGCAATATCTGTAATGGTAGTGTGTATATGCGTGGACAGAGGAACACTGACGAAGGAGCAGAGTGAGGAAAAAACAAAACAATAACCAATCAAGATAACAGGAAGAGGGAGAACTTAAATAGGATGCCAAATAAGTGGAAAATAGGTGATTGTAATTAACTAATTAAACAGGAAGTAAAGCAAATAAGAAAAAAACAAACAAAGGAACATAAGGAACAAAACCAAGACAAACCAGGAAAATATAAAATAAGAGTCCTAGGATATCCAGCTCTTTCTTTTCGTCAGTAGCTTGGCCAGGCAGCTCTATTGGAACGCTGACATCTGTCACAGTTATTACAATTTTTTGTTGTTATTCTGCTGTTCCATGATCATGGTTGAATGTGAAAGCTTGGCTGCCGGGACTGTCAAATCAGTGCCAAGCCTGAGCGCAGAAGTCATACCAAGGAAATGGCGCAACTCTGTCCTTAAGCATGGTCACTTAGATTGAACTAATACAGCAAGACCTGTGCTGTGCCGTATCGCCTAAAGTCATGTTATTCTAAATGTCAGCCTTCTGCTTAACTGGAAAACAGCAGTAGGTGAAGCGACTGTATAGTTGGGCCGCATTAGCCGAGACAGTGTCTCAAAACTCAGCGTCTCTTACACATTCAGGCAGCTCATTGAAACTCAGGTGAAACAGCTAGAAAATCCTGTGAAACATGAATTTGATAAGTGGAGGCATTTGACAAAATGGTCTCTAGGCGAGTTATGGAGTTGGAAGCAGCGGTTAGGAAGTTCCTGGCGTGTCCGCCGCATTTAAAGGTGCGGCGGAATATGCTAACAAGCTATATAGGAGACAATTATTGCTCCCGAAGTGCTCTTCTATATGTTAGCATGCTTGTTAGCTATATATACAACCATAAAAAACACACACACACATCATTTTTTTACCCTTACAGTGTACTAAGCGCACAGGGCTGTCATTCAAATTCATTAGGTGCAGTAGATGAGCCTGACATCTGCTACATTAAAAATGCAATTATCCGAATTCATAAATATGTAATTGCAGGTGTTGAATAATTGATGTGGTCTAATGTTCTGTGTTAAGTTATAAACTCACTCTTAATGGACGCGTAAAGGGAACCAAAGGTGTGCCCAGAGCATGATTAAAAACTGAGATTCCCTGAGAAAAGAGCCCTCAGACGATACCCCGTGTAATTAATTAATAATTATTAATAAACAATCATTAAATCTGCATGTCAGAGATGAATAAATGTGCTCTCTCATGTTTGCAGGCTCTGCATCAAGAGACATATTCACAAAATCACATATTCAGGATTAGAGGAACAAAATGTTGCCTTTTAAGAGTCGGCCATTGAAAAGCCTATATTGATTGAATACTAATCTCAGTGTTATTCTATAGTATAAATCTATAATGTAACCATTTAAGAGTCATTTAATGATGAAAATGGCAGATAGTTAATGGAAGGTTCATTATTGTCAGCAAATAGGCAACATTTTTAGGATTATTGGAGGAAAAGGTACATCCATACACACACTTGTGTATGAGTTGGAGTGTGTGTGTGTATATTGTTTATGCTTTACATATATTCTCAATATTGTCACTGTTCTCAAAATTGTCAATTGTCATTGTCACATATCACGTCATAAACCGACTTTTGCATTTAGGTGGTTCTCACTAGCAGAACAGCTAAAAAATCTGACAAATCTAATAATGTCAACAGGTTTGTGAGGGGAAGGTTTAGGGGAAGGGTTAATTATACAAAATATCATTAGCCTGGAATGAAAACAATGGAAGTCTATGAGATGTCCTCTCTAATATAGAAACAGTGTGTGTGCGCGTGTGGGTTTGTGTGTGTAATTATGCTCAGATGCTCTGGAGACTGTTGGGGTCTGTACTGCGGATTCAATCATCGTTGAATCAAGGCGATCTTTATTACATTACAGAGAAGGAAGAAACAGTCTAGTTTAATATTTCATTTCCTGTCCCGTCCTTCAAAAGCCATGGTTACATTTACTGAATTAATTTGCTCAAATGACGTGATTAAAAACAATCCACAGGAGCAGAAGGCTTTTAACTCTTAGTTGTCACGGATCAGAGAACAAATATGAATGCAATCACATGTTCAGCGTGTCCCAAGAACCGCATGGATGAAGTCATCAACATGGCTCACCGCGGGATACCAATATCAAGGCTTGGCAGTCAAGTTTTTCTCAGCACTGTGGTAATAACACCATTAATGAATTACCCACAGTTTTTTCTGGACTTCAAATGGAAGGCCTATGGTGTTCTGTGCGGATCAAGGAGGCCAAGACAGAGTTTTTACCTCACAGCGAGGTAATTCTCAGTTGCTGTCATTCTTAAATGTTTAATGCGCTTCCTGTGTCCTGCTTCTCAGGTGCATTTGAGGTAAACCAACCTAAACAGCAGTGCGCACAATTTTCCGCTGTCACACAGTGTGTGTGTGTTCTGATGAAATATAGGCTAAATGTAGCTTGCTCAGCAGACTTTGAGAATAATAACTTTGGTGTGCGCCATGGTTTTTATGAGAGCAGCAAAGCACGTCCTCGCCTGCCCTCTTTAACCATGTGAGACAAAAAGGTGACTTAGTTCGAACGCTTTGGGGGTGGGGGATCTATGTGGACTCAGACAATCTGTGACTCATCAAAGGTTTTGTGAACACTGTGTCACCTTACAGGGTACGATAATGCAATCTGTTGAGATGAAGTCGAATGAACCCGGGAAACTTTGTGCCCTCAGGGTCAGATGTGGGGTTCATGTAGACCAAGCGTCTTTAACTGAGGTGGAAATGGTCTGTTATTAGCACGAAATGAACGTTTTGTAACTTGAGCCGAATCACTGTGACCTCTGAGTCTACGGAAAGTCTAATTATCGTTATTGTTATTGATAGTTATGCACTCATTTGTCATTCGTCCTTCTCAGTTGGCTGCTCCCAGCATCCCTTTCTCTCCCTTGCTCTACCTCAGGGGAAGAGTGGGGCTGGAGATGCCGGGCTTGCCTAATTGTGAATCGTCTTGAACAAATCTGTCCCTGCATTTTTTGCGCTATTCTGTTTTTTTTTTGTCTTTATCCTGGTAACTGCCTCTCCCTGCCAATTACACGAAGCCCTTAATTAGTGTCTCGTGAAGGAGTGTTAGAGTATGGAGGAGAGGCTCATAGCCCATCTAACACAGCTGTCTTTTTTGCCATGGGACGCTCTGACAGCGGAAAGCCTCTAATTACTAATTACACACATGCACTTAGACACACACACACCTATTTGCTCACCGAGCCTCCGTTTTGTTACGAGATAAGAGCAACAGGATGCGTGGTAGGGTCATGCATTGTGCAGGTGTCCTTTCCCCACGTACCCGTTGTTGTACTCAAAGGACGCTCATCTGCGCTGTATCAGGGTCTCCATCTGTTTGTCAGCTGGTGGGTTTATTAACAATCAATAGCTTGGAGTTTGTTTTCCAAGACACTCTACAGGTGAAATGTGAGCGAGCCACAACCACACCACAGAGTCGCTCACTGTCATTCCTCTTTAACGCGATTGGCAGCAACTGTCATGGCTGAAAATCTATTCCGCCCACCAGCTCTGTTTATAACTGGCTGATTTATTGTCACTTTAATGTGGTTTTAATTTATGTCTCCCGCTCCAGTAGAGATATCCTTCATCTGTTAGGGGAGAAACAAACACAGTCACCTTCCTGTTTCTTTATAGTATTTGTATTTTCAAGGTGATGTGTGTTGTTTTCTCCGTTCCTAAACGAATGTGCAAACAACTATAAGTAAGCCACTGTTAGGCTACTTTCCTGAAGAGAGGCTCTGTGGCACAATCAAATCATGGTTCTGTTTTGTGGTCATGTGTCTCATGAGATTCACATGCAACATTCACAGAGTTGAAAGTGACCTATTTGTCAGATATGGTAACCCATACCCGAAATGTGACCTCTGCATTTAACCTATCACTGGTGAGGTGTGAACACACACTGCAAGTCRTGAACACRCACACACACCCGGAGCAGTGGGCAGCACACTACTGCGCCCGGGGAGCAATTGGGGGTTAGGTGCCYTGCTCAAGGGCACTTCAGTTGCAACCCCCCAGTGCTGGAATTAAACCAGCAACCTTCTGATTACAAGCCTAACTCACTAACCAGTAGGCCACAACTGCCCCTATTATGAGTTATCCAGCAACCCTAAAGTCTTGTTTATTAATTGCAGCTCTTTGATTTTCTATAGGCCTATACGCACATGCATCCTGTTAAACTGCAGTAACATTTCTTTACAGAAGAAAACAGTAACATTTAAAAGTAAAAGTGTTGTGCAATGGGGACAGACAGAGATGATGCTACTGTGAGTGATTTTGAATTAGCCGACATACAGGGATGTAAGAATAAATGATGTATGAGGGAACTGTGTCACAAATCGTCTGCATTTTGGCCTGATTGATTCATGCATTAATCTTGTTTATGATATGATGTAATTTATATACATAGGCTTTGTCCTCTGGAACATTTATTTATAGCAGTAAGAAGGTTGATTTCTTTGTCAAAATAGACTGGTATCTTATTTTTAATAGCAATATGTTTAATTTAAATGTAAATGTAAGTCCCCAGAAGCAGGAACGTGTATTAGCGATCAACAGTACAGTGACTGGCCGAATTCCAATGATAAAACTGCTGTCAGTATGAATGGGGCTTAACACTAGGCTCTAACTTTGAACGCAGAAAATGGGCATTTTGTGGATGTTGCAGAACAAGGTGAATCACCTAGACCACACTCGTCTGAGCAGTCCAACAATGTCAACCTCTGACCTAACCAATATTGTGATTTGGGGGCGGGGTACCTGTTTCAAGACAGGAAGTGGGTCAGAAGGGACAGTAGGAGTGTTCGGAGAAACAAATATTTTTGCAATTCAGTTTAATGCTGCAAGTGCACTAAAATAAAACAAAAGCAGGAGAAATAAACAAGGTCTTAAATTTGCAGCAAAGCTTATGTTTTTCTCAAACCATCCTCTTTAAATCTCTCCCTCTTATGGTCTTTCCTGTCAGCGCTATCAGGTATCATTGGTTTTCTCATCCTCCAGACTCTCTCTAAATACATATTGCTTCTTCCGCAGACAATCATTGAACTGTTTCATGCCTCGGATGAAAAATGTTCTCGGCAGACAGATGTGTGCGATCCCTGCCCTGATTGATTACAGGCTATGCGCCGCACACGCGTTCTCCTACGGTTATCCTCTTCGCTCCGATGTGGAGCGCCGAGACACCGCGGACCGCGCGAGGAGGCGTGTGCGTCGCGAGTCTCTGACTTCTTCATGTCAAGTACGAAACCACTGACAGCCACCATTTCCACTCATAATCAGTGTCAGCTAGAGGCAGAGCAGTTACAGCCCGAGACACAGATGACAGAGTACGACAGATCTTCAGACGAGAGCTGGAAGGAGCTTTAGTATGATGTATGAGCCACACGTTGTTTACCATCGTGGAAAATACATCTGCTCCATTAAATGTCTGTTGGTTTGCACATATAAGGCTTGATATGAATATTATTTTGTTTTTGTATACAGTGGGATATGATGTAAGAGCAATGACTCGGCAGTTTGCGCACATGCTTTAGACAGAGTGATGGTGCCTAAATGAGAGATACAGGTTTGAATCTCCCACCTCCCAACTTCCTGTCTTTTCTCCTTTTCATCATCACTGATGAAAAGTCAAAAACCCCAACAGAATAATAAACAAAGAGATTTGAAAGGACGAATTACAGTATAAAAATGTAAAGCTTAGTGATGTCATTGTACTTTTATGAATTGATAGACCTATATAAATCCTGTTTAAGGTCATTGAACATAATTGTAATCCTTTAAATATTGCCATTTTATTTCCCTGACCTGAGATCAGGTCAGTTCAGGGTGTTTTTAGTAATTCACCATGAGTAAGGTAGCTTCCATTTCTCTGCGATGTGTTGAATAGAGATTAACAAAACGCGGCAATCGAGGAGAAACCCTCGGAACAAATTCCTACTAAACGCCACTATAATTACAGGAGTAGAGATGCCACATTCTTACCACAGGTGAAGATGAGATGAGAAAAAGAAAAAAAGGCTCTTCAATTATGGAGCTCCCCGAACAGACACGGCGTTCTCTAAAACCCATGAAGAACGTTTGAATGAGAGGCTAACAGAGAAGGAAAATGAATTATTGATTCCATTTACACAGGCAGGATGGGAGGCTATGCAGTTAGACATTTTATTGAAGTCTAAATGTGTGTGTGTGTGTGTGAGACAGAGAGAGAGAGAGAGAGAGAGGCAAAAGAGGTAAGGACCTGACCTATCAGCTGTAATAATCATGAAACTATGTAAATCGTATCTATATAACAGTAAATGCGGTATGGGGGGCTGATGCTTTACCCTCCTAAAAACGGACCGTTTGTGATCAACATTCGTTTTATTAGTGTTAAAATGCAAACGAAGGTCGTCAGATTTGTGTTATTTTACAGCAAACTCTGTGCCACTAATCAAATTAGACTGCTGATATTGCTGAGCTTAAATCACAGTATATGGAGATGTCCATTTGAGATAATATCAATGTAATATTATATCATGATTATTATTATAGTTGGTAGTACAGTAACCATTTAAGTAACTATGCCCTGATCAAATGAATAATGTTAGTTGTTAGTGGCTAGTCGCAGAAATCTAAAATGAGCATACATTTGCATAAAACAAGCATTTAGTGAACATTCAGAAATAGCTGGAGGAAATGTTTAGTTGATGACTCTGGTTTCTGATTGGCTGCGGTTAGGATTGTATGGTGTGTGATTTGGTGCTGGACAGCATAGCATTATCAAATGTATAGGATGTTTTGATGTACCCAGCAACTGTACAGAAAGTTCTTTTTGATTCCTGACTCAGCACTTCTTTTAACTGTAAATGATGGATGCTGTTGGTTGAACACTAGTCCCAATGTTTCAAGCTAACACACACATTCAGCAATACAAGAACAAACACAATTCACACACACACACACACACATATATATACACACACTTGGGACTAAGTTCACTCTAAGACATAAAAACTATTGTCTGCTCTGTAACACAAATAATTGATATTGTTGATATCTATTAGGATGGTAAGCTGACCTTGTTTTATACTTAATTATTTGTTTGTTTGTGTGTGTGTGTGTGTGTGTGTGTGTGCGTGCGTGCGTGTGTGTGAGAGAAAGAGGGATGAGATTAGATTGAAGTCTCTCGGCACAGGTATTCTCACAGATTCGTTCACACAGGGATGGTTTATAGTACCAGAACTGCTCCAAGAGACAGCATGAAAAAGAAAATGTGTTAGAGGGAACGTCAGCTCAGCGTGACAACGCTTTGACATGTTAACTACAGATAATTACATGCACAATTTGAATAATGAGTCTCACAAAATCTAGATTTGCTTGCAGGTGTCAGAAGGTTGGCAGCTCCCAGTGAACAGACACATTTAAAATATATATTAAAGCATTTTTAAATATTAACACTAGCCGTGAACGTACAGAGCCGCCCTCAGCTAGGTTCCATCATTCCCTGAAGATTCGGAAGAGAGCTTCTGTCAGGATTAGCAATCACAATCCTGCGCAGCTTTATGAGACCAGCATATTTTTTTGTCCTCTGTAGAGAACATTTGTATTTTTTTCGGCGGATTTCTCTAAAACCTCTTGATTTTAAAAACTGGTGTCTCTTAACAAGAATATCCTGAGCTTTTCAGAGACACTGTGACAACTTTCCCATGGCATGTCAGGGTTGTTAAAAAGGGCAGACAGAACTATGTTTTGGATAGAGAAACTATCTTAGTGGATGTTGTTTCTGTTTTTATTGTCTTCATACTAGCAATATACAACAGTATAAAACAATAGTATAAAGAAACATTTTTGGGAATTTCCATTTTTGATTTACACAGATTGCATAAAACATTCTGAGGTAAGTGAAGTAAATAAATGATTCAATAATGTCTTGTCTAACAGCCAAGAAAGTGCAAAATTGCACGTTTATCTATAGTTTATTTATTTTGAATGGAAAAGAGCTAGAGATTTCTGTAGAGAAATCACTAAATTGTTTCAAATGATTATGAAATACATGCACTGATTTATACACAGTTCGATATATACACTGGTGTTTAGAGTTACGACACTTCTTTTTGGATGGACAGCCTGAGATAGAGATAAAGGGGTATTATGTGTTGGGCTTTACATGTATTAGTTTTAGATGTAAGTTCGTCTGGAGATTAAACCCCTGGAAAGTAGCTCACTCCGTTTTACTTCATTCTGTCAAACAGATTCACACCGTCTCCCACACTGAAAAGCCCCCCACAAAACTTCTTAGTACACTCCCACACCTGTTTTCATTCATTAGCTCCTTCCACCTCATTTAGCTCATCAGTATGAGGTAATTACCAGAAACAAGACAGCCTAGAAACAAAACATACCTGTCAAACCAAGCAGAGATCTGTTGCACGAAACTGGTATTAGCGGTTACCCAGATAAGCTCTGGTTTTTGGTCTTCATAGGGGATTTTTCCCACATGTTCATCTAATCATCTGCTTCCTTCAGTTGCCATCACCACAGACCTTGTGGAATCATCTAAAATAGAGGAAAAGAGAGAGAGTGATATAGAAATAGAGTTGAAAGAAAAGAGGAGATTTGTGGTGTCTGCTCAGATAGAGCGCAGGAACAGGTCATTCGCACTGCGAGACAGAGCAAGAGAGAGAGAGCTGTCTCTATGGCAACAGAGTAAACAGCCTGAGATTTGTGATGCTGTGGCTCTCTGTGGTACACTGAACCGATGATGAAGAGGAGGAGAGGGAGGAAAGGTGGATGAGGGATGTGAATGAAAAGGTAATAAAGAGCAAAACACAGTAGGTCACATGTACTGAGTAATTGTGTCTCCTGTCTGACCTGAACTCCATCCTTTTAACCTACCAGCCAATCAGACACCAGGGACCAGTCTCTGGTTACCGTGGGAGACCAGAGAAGAAAATGATTTGGATTTGAGATGTTCTCAATTGCTACTTCTTCCCTTGAGGTTATACGTCAATACCCTGGCTCTAGGAGTTTGAACCTGTGTGTGTGTCGGTGTGTGTGTGTTACAGTAGGTGTTAATGTGCAGCATTTGTGTTTGATGAATGTGACAGACCCGGCTGTGAACTTCCTCCCACACAAAGCTGCCTAACACACACATACATAAAGAGTCTCCGCTATTAGTGATGCGGTTGGGGTCATCTTAACTAAAGCTGCGTTCACTTTTTTCTTTTTCTCACTGAAAGTTGTTTTTCCAGACCACCACACCAAGTCTTTCATCTTGTGCGATAAAAGGTTTGTAAAAAGTATTTGCGTGTCTGTGTGTGTGTTTAGAAGCAGGATATGAAGGCTGAATTATCTACATCATCAACCAATACGGACTTATCCTTCAAAAAAAAGTGTTGTTTACAGAAAATGTTTCCCAGGGGAACAACTAAAAAAACAAAAAAAAACTTCAATAACCTTCCACCTTTAAAGATTCACGCATATGTGCTTTTATCTGAGGATTTGCCAGGAAAGTTTATCATTTTTATGCCAACAAATAAAACTAGATTTTATATTTTCTGAAAAGAAGTGAGTGGCGTTTTTTTGTGAAAAGCTTACCTTCAATAAGCAATACCTACAATACTCGGGTCTTTTTAGTGAGTTGCTATGTGGTTCCTGGGGTGTTCAAAGTGGTTCCTAGGGGTTGTTAGGTGGTTGCTAGGGTGTTCAAAGTGGTTCCTAGGGGTTGTTAGGTGCTTGCTAGGGTGTTCAAAGTGGTTCCTAGGGGTTGTTAGGTGGTTGCTAGGGTGTTCAAGGTGACCGCTTGCTGGTCTAAATCAATCTTACATGTGATATTCAGATCTCTATATATGTCTCAGGTTCCTCCTTTTGAACAAGTATATACAATTATTTACCCATTTTTTCATCAACCATGCAAAAATAATTCTCATCACTAAACATAACACTCCAACAACCTCTCGTCAACAAATCAATGATGAGTTTGGGATAAATTCCACACCAATGCAAGTTTAGTGATCCGTTTAAATCCCACAACAAAATATGAGCAAAAGTATTGTTTGTATAACATAATTATGTTGTGGAGGTTGTTTATGCACCTGAATACACTTTTATAAGCTTGCACATAATGCAGTCATTTGGAAACTTTAGGACAGCCCGCATTCAAGTAAAAACCTCCATTTTTGGTATGAATATGTGCATTTATGAAGAACATTTTCTCTTGTGGAGAAGGTTGTTTTCGAACGAGCCTCACAGGACACAGAACACTCAAATTAGCTTCAGCGCGGCGTGCTCCAGCGGTTTAGCCCATCTCTGCAGCCATTACGGAAGCTGTGTAATTAGTATATGCTAATGCACTGGCGATAAGCTCCCCCCGGCTCCCGCCATCTTGTTCTACAGACGAGAGCGGCAGGGTGTCTGAACTCGAGGGCCTGATGCAACCCACTGCCCACTGCCCCTCGTTAGCTTACCACATTCTGGAAGTGATTGGTGCTGCTCGGTCTTGCTTGTGGTCACTCTCTTCGGTTTCTTTATGAATGTTTGGTTTAGAAAGACAGGAAGCTGTTTGAATTGAGGTTCTGGATGAGATGGGAGGGCTATTGCGAATGAGCCAAAACACTTGTCGCATCACTTCCTGTAGGTTTTTTTTTTGTAGTTCTTTTGTTAATTAATAAGTTATACTATAAGCAGACTGGATTCTGCACAGGCATTGGATTGAACTTGACTGCTGGTTTATTGCATATTTCACACATATTTTTCCACTACTGCAGTTTTTAATGTCACTGCTGTCCTATGATGTTGTGGGTGGTTGCCAGGGTGGTTGCCGGGGTGTGGCTGCTGAGCTGTTCTGGGAGGTTTTATTGTATATCTGTGCGGTCACAAAGGATTTCTGGGTACTTGCTAACTGGACCAAGTGAATTTAGTCCACCCAGAGGTCTCTATGATATTGTGGTCCTTCTCCTTTAATGTAATAACATGAGCCGATTTACACACTGAAGTGTGAGTTTAGGAGTTGGGGTTTGTTAAATACCCTTAAACTAATAGCAATCACCACTCATAAACCTGGACATCATTCTACAACACTGTTAAATTTACTCAATATCTTAATGTGGTCAGCACATGTACATGTTAATCAAGCATTAATTGTTGCATACAACAAAGAATAAAAGACTCGCTGCCATCTCAGCACGCCCATAGAAAATGTTACATGCGCTCACACATTAATAATGCTTTAGCTTTATTCTCCCCCACAAACACCTAAAGAGCAAACTCACGTTGAAGCACACTAGTGCATTTAATTAAGACAAGAGCCTCTTGCCATGCAGATTAATTCCATCACGGCAGAATTGTCTGCTTAAAAGCTGTTGTTAAGTCCCGGTGTGTTTCAGCCTTTGAATGAATTACCATGCTCAGCGCTACTGCAGCTTTTTAGTTTTGATGTGCCTGTTTGATTCAATGCTGCAAAATGACTACTATGAAAAAGGTTGAAAGGTCAAAGCGTCAAAGTGTTGTTACTTAGATCGGCCGTGCTCATTTATTTTGGTTTAGCCCCAGTGACCACAGCTATTGGTTATTGGTCATTAGCAGATGTTTTCTCATTCAAAGCAGCTCACAGTACACTTTCCACAGGACTCCGGGTCTCACTGGAGCTACCGGGGGTTAAGTGGCTCACCCGCGGGCGTTTAAATTGATCGTGGTTGGGGTGTGATTCTGATAAAATTAAGAGGGTAAACCCTGTTTACTTCATTAATACAGTCCCCTGGTGTTATTGTGCATTATTTATTAGGAGACATTAAAAAAATGTAAATGTCAGGGTCCTGGTTTCTTGTCAAGTCTGGAAATCGTGTTTTGCGTCTGGAAGTCTGTGTTCTATGTCAGAACGTGGGGCTAGATTCCGACTCGTCTGTCTGTTCTTGGTTTCGGTTTCGAGAGTCGGAGTCTAGACCCGCGCTCTGGGTGTTTGTTCTATGTGGAGCACATGGCTTCTGCTTTGTTTACATCTGCCATGTGCTCTCCGGTCCCGTGTCATGACCACACCCCCTTGTTTCCCGTTTGTTTGATTTCATGCACCTGTCTGTCATTGTTCTTATTTAATGTCCTCGTGTCTGCTGTCCCGTGCTGTTTGTTTTCTGTTTGAATTTAAATAAAGGTTTTTGTGTATGTGAATTGCTGTCTGCAATTGGGTTCTTCGTGCGCTCGTGACAGTAAATGTTAATTAAAAAATAATTTTTTATCGAAATATAACTGCTTTTTATTTGGCTGACATCATGGGCGGGGCAAATATAATGTTAATAGCTAATCAGGCATTGCTTTAGGCTATTGATCAAGATATTACTGCCTTTGTAACTTCCAGCCGATAGTGTATGCAGTAATTTAATATGGTTAAATTGCGATATATAGAGATTCTTGATGTACCCTCGATATATTCTTCAGGTTGATTTAGGAGGATGGTAGTCCTCCATGATTGCAAGCTAACATTCTGCATTTTGGAATGCCCACTTTTTATAATCCAGAATTCTACATTTTTCTTATTAAATAACCTGTTTCTCTCAGAAATATGTCACATTACAAAAGTCAACAAATGGCTTGCAAATGGCATTTGATGTTGACTTTACATTTAATCCTCTTAAATGGGGACAGTGACCTTTAGCCCACAGGAAGGCTGTGACCAGAACTATGACAAGATATCACATTAACATTAAACAACTCTGTTACTTCGCCATATAGCTTTGCGTTCGGGTTCTCATAGCAATGATGAAGATGAAAACCACAGTTAGTAAGGGAACTCCCTGACTCCTGCGACCTATCGCTTTCTCTCCTTGTGAATAAAACATGAGTATGTTAACATACAGCACTTATGTAACACTCTCTCTCTGTCACTCCCTCACTCATTTTCGCTCTCGGTCCTTCTCTCACCTCCATCCCACTGTTTTAATTATTCTGTAGGAGGGCTACTTGACTGCAGGGAGACTTTCCCGCGCAGCACGCCAACCTGAAAACATGTTTTGTAGTGCAGATTTCGTTCAATACCTTTTGAATCATTGTTATGAATAAGTTGTCTCTAAAAATGCCTCATTGTTAAAATGATCAATTCATTAGAGCTCATTGAAACGTCCATCTCAGGAATGAGCTTTATAAAATAACAATCAAGGCCTATTTTTGATGGCGATGGATGACTTTCTGTATGTCACTCAAGCTGAATGTATTTACATTGTAATTGAACACTGAAATTGCTTTTCTTATTAGTCTTTCAGGTCTGTGTAACATTGTCTATGGACCAGGCATGTGTGCTTTGACCGCCTCTTAGTTTTAAAGTTATTTACAGTTGTTTTCCTGCAGTTGTGATTTTGCATGCCAGACTCCGAATATCTGAATCAAATCACAGCTAAGAGCAGCTATTTGCCAACCTCTCCTGCTAACAGGATTCAATTATTGTTTCTCTGCAATATGATTAGATTCTCTGGTGTGCCTGCGAACTATTTGAAGGATAGAGGATGTGAATGTAAATTGCGTGTGCGTGCGGTTAAAAAGCCCTTATGATTGTGTTGGTGAAAGTTTGCGCTGCATTCAGGAAAGTAGTTTGAAACCGTGCCCTGCTGCGCTACAAGCTACTTATAATTTAAAGTAGTTGCTACTGTCAATTACAGTCAAGCTTCTCTTTTGAAAAACTATTTTTGTAGCTACACTGCAAACTCGAACACATACATTTACTAAATTCAGCATATTTAAAAAAAAAAAAAATTTTCCTTTGGTGGTTGGTTTGTAGGCTGCCTGTTGAAAACAAATGTATATATTGAATAAAACATATATTTAAATGGAGTAAACATTTTGACAACATTTTTTGCCTCAGAGATATACCATAGGAAACATTCTCTATGCTGGTACGACACGCCACACAGCACGCAGCTCTGAGATGCTCTGGAATGAGGACGTGACTGTCATATCACACATTCCTGGCAGTTCACCGAATGTTACCAGAAAAGCGACACTATTTTATAAACAGCTGCGCTACTGTCACTTTACTGAAAAATGTAGGTCACAGGTGAATAACTACCTTTAGTTCGTATAAAACACAATGTCAGTTTTGGAGAATAACTACCTTAGTTACTCATCAACACTGTTACTGCATTTCTTTTGTACGTTCACATATTTGTGAGCACAAACATTTCAGTCAATTAAAAACAAAGTACATTATGAAATTTTAATTCTTTATAATTTTTGTATTTCTTTTAAAAGCAAGGAATACATCTAACCATCATATTATGGAATGATATATTGATTTGATATGTATTCTCAGTGGTAAGTATTTCAGCTAAACATTAAATTGCTTTAACTGAGGTCCTGTTTGTACTTCTATACATTTTGTTTTGGAGGAGTGACCAAATGCTTCTAAGCCTGAATATTTATCACAGGCCATGAGGCATGGGCATACAGGCCAGCCCCTCACAACGTTATGAGACAATTATATTATAGTTAAATTTGCCTATATAGAGAGATTATACTGCACATGTTATGCCACATTTATGGCTAATGGTCTAAATGCAGTCTAAAACTACTATTGGACAAGTCATGTTGCTACTTGTAAAGTGCATTTGCATTTTAACGTGAATTAAACGTGATAAATGACTATTTTGGATAAATGAATAATAGATAAATGGTTTCATTTTAGCAGAATAAACACGGTTTGGTTGGATTTACTTAGTATAATTGACCTGATGTAACAACAAAATAATGAGAATGTTCATAAATTCTCGTATCTGAAATGTAGGTAAATCAATGTCATGCAACCACTTACCTTGAAAAATGTAGTGAAATCAAAAAGCTATTATTTTTCTGCACGTGTTTTTGCGAGTGTGTCTGGAGCCTGTAGGAGTCATTTCCTCTGATTGAGACATTATTGTACCTGCTATCAGGCATGACACCATACCTGGCAAATCAAAGAATGCATCAGTGAGCCACAACTTACCCAGGAAGTGCTCAGCTGCACAGCCAAATAATAAACAGCAAGCAACGTGCTTTGAAAAAACTTAAATTGCATGAGATGTAGTAAATCATTTCAAACAGCGTTCGAATTACAATATGGCTGTCATCACGCTTTAAACCCTGCTTGGCTCCTGATTGCTTTGTGCTTGCTCCTGGTTTTCAAAGCCATAGTTACACATGCGTTAGTGAATATTCAGACGGTGTTTTGATGCCTCCAAGCCATGTAAACCCTCAAGGCTTATGTTGGCAACAGAAAGAAAAGGAGCATTTGGAACTTCATGAAAGGAGAGAGAGCAAGAGAGAGAGAGAGGGAAAACAATTCCGCTTGTTGGGAATGTGCTCTGCACTTCAACTGAAGGCTGCCTTGTGTGATGCCTGCCGAGAACGGACGCCTAGGGAGAAAGAAACTGCCAAATATTTAGCGCACTCTACAGGAAAAGGGAAAACTGAAAAAAAATGACTCAAAAAGTAGAAACAACATGAAAAATACTCATGCCAAGCACAGCTATGGGCCTCCACTATTAACAAGACGGGGAAAAAAAATCACACAAACATTTTATTTTGATTAAGGTTGGGAAGGGGTAAGCAGCCCTCTCCACTACATGGGGGGCTGGTTTACCTCACAAACAGTGTCAGGTAACTGAGTGAAGAGAAAATCTGTTTGTTTGGGATTTCATAACATATTAGCATCTTAACTGCAGAGTTGCCAGCAGGGAGGGGCCCCAGACATCTCTGGTGTCGAATAATGAATATTATATTTGTGTGTATAGTATATCTGAATGCTGATCTCGAAACGCATTTCTTTCCAGCTGCTGATCCAATCCCTGTTTAAACCCCCATCCCAATCAACATCTTTTTTTAGAGCTTGCGCTCACGCTGTAGCAAATATCAGCTGCTATGTTTCTGTTTGTCTAAAAATGCCATCAGAGACATGATTTTAATTTTCTCTCTTTCCATTTTTGGCTTAGTGGTCTCTGCTGAAGAGATCAGCTTTGGTCGTCATGAATTTCCAGGTTTTTGTGGTTCATGGCTTATTTGATGCTGGTCAAATGCTGGTCCACCACTTCAACTTAGCTGGTAAAGCTTGTCAACCAGCATAGTCTTTCTGGTGAACATGATTGACTAAGGAAAAATTGCAGGTTATGCTAGTTAAAGAAAAATTTACTCATTTACCCACTCTAAATTACCCTCATTGTGCCAAATCTTTAGCGATGTTGCTCCAGGGGTATTGTTCCTTTAAATGTACATTAAGTGTCTTAAGCTAAATAACTACTTACTATTTTTGTGTCCCTCAGCAACAATGGCTATATCATTGATCATGTAGCTTTTGTCACCTGAAGGGCGATGGTCTGATTAAAAGATGTTTTTTTTGTTCTCTTAAATTACCTTGTGTGACGTCTTGTTAAGCTTTTAGTTTCGCTGCTTTTACTTAAAAAACCAGCTGTGAACACATGTCTGGCATTTGGGCGCATTGATTTCAAACACATCAAGTTGTAATTAATTGTACCATCGATTGACTGGACTCCAGCTTTTCAGGAGCGGGATTGATCCAGGTCAATCACAGCATTGGTTGTTTTTGTGACTCACGTTTGAGCTGAAGGTCCCCTGTGGGGGTGTATTAAGGTAGAGCGTTCTACGTTAGACCTTTTTTCAATCCCTTTCATCTTCAAAATGAAGTCCCATTAAATCATAAGCATACATGGGTGACTCTACCAATGTAATCAACATGCAGCGATTGGTTTTCTCATCTGAGGCCTGCGCTGCACATCAAAGCCTCCAGGACTCACTACAATGAGCTTTTTGATCAAGCCACTCAAATTTAAAACCCTTGTGCACGGGTTTGTGTGCCCTGTGTGCCCGCAAAGTTAGAACTCTAGCAAGAATTCATCTTACATAGACGTTTGTTTTTTTGTGCCACGTTGTATGTATAGCAGATTTGCACTCTTAAAAAACGTTGACTCATTTACAGTCATGAAATCAAAACTGACCTTGTTTGACCTGTTTTTGATGAGCATAATTTATCAATGTTTATCATATTCCAAATGAAAAAAAGCTGATGACACCTTAACTTAGTTAAGGAAAATGATATTAACCAATAGCCAGTTAAATGCTTCTCATTACGCCAGTAAAATGAATCGTCGTTTCATGTTGACCTCAAACACAGTGCTGTAAGAAATCATCTGAAACTAGCTAAAGTGGTAAAAATGCTTATTTAGTTATTACAATTAACATGACCTCACCAGTTGCAGTTACAATAAAGTGTCCAATCAGAGCAGACTGACCTTGATGCATTCATTTACGAGCATTACTTTACACATGGCAATTAATATTTATTTTTTGCATTTTATAGCAATCGATCAAGGTGGGGAAAATTGGCAAATGTTGTTAATGAGTGAAACTAAGCCGACGATTGCGAGGGAGGAAGCAATTTAAAATTTATAACTTCCCTTTCTGGAAGTTCTTATACCTGTCTTATAGTGGATAAATATTATATTAAGGATTTGAGACCTCCACAAGGTCCTCATTTGAAAGCGTACAATGTGAAATAATGACAGCCTCAGTGTTGTCTTTAATTTAATGATCAATTATAACTTAAGCCAAAAGCTGAGAATTATGGGTACAAATACAAAGGAGGGCAGAGTGAGATCATGAACGCACACGAACAGCATTGATTTATTACATAACTGTCATTGTGACATTTTGCAAAATCACTGTGTTTATACCTTTGATTCTCTCCAAAGGGCACCGAGATCCATCACCACGGCAACAGCGTGCTAAAGGAAGTGAACCTTTGCTACTTTATTCTTTACCCATAATCCTCGGGAATCGACGCCCACGCAGGTTTGCCGTAACTTTATAAGTAGCATTAACTTTTCAGTAAGAGAATAAGAGAGTGTTGCACATGAAAACACAGGAGTCAGTCACCGTTGACTACACATTCAGATCTTTTGTGCTTCTAGTGTCATTCAGCTTTAAGCATCCAGCTGAGTTCCGGATCCTCTTCAGAGACGCGCCTCTGCTGTCTACAGTACAGCAGTAGCTGGGTATTTTATCACCCTTTTACTCGTGAAATTTAATATAAGGCAGCAGATTGTCAGATATAAAAGGCAGGCTCAGATGTGAACCAACTGTTTGATGATCTTATTGATTACAGTTCTTCTTAGTCTCGAGGCTACCGCTGGCCAAATCTTGCGCAAACATAAAATAATAAATTCTGGAGTATAATCATTCTGTTACCGATATTTTGTAGCATCTGCCTCATGGGTCAGGCGATGGCTGCTTTTCTATTGATTTCAAACAGGCTAATGCTTATATTTTATAGCACTGGTCATTTGGGAAACTGCCACTCGGGTTTACCAAGACAGAAGTTGGTATCTGTATTTACAGTTCATAAAAATACAGTAGGACCCAAAAGTCTGATACCAATAGGGGAAAAGCTTCTATTTTGGATTTAGTATAGTTCAATACAAAATTTTTCATTACAAATTACATAAAAAGGAAAATGTGAGAAATTAATATCAATCTGTCATTCTCTTCGCATATATTTTATCTCATTTTGTTTTAATTGCTGCATAGACTGAAACTGGCACGAGCTCCACAAGTTTTTGCAAAACCTAATGACATTGGATGTTATCCCAACACGATTTGAGAACGTTCCAAGGAGCATCTTGTGTGCTGCAATGGAAGCACCGAATCTGACCTTTTGTACGAAGTAGTTAACATGTTTACACTGTGTTCCAAACCATTATGCATTGCTGTTTTTGTTAATTTTTCCCTAAGTCTATATAAATGGCAGTCAATAGGATTATGCAAAATAGCATTTCAACACTTAATAGTTTTTAAAGGATTGAAAACAGAAATCTTTTGTCTTTTCTTTTTGCATTAGGAGGTTATTTTTCTTAAATTAATGCTATTTCAATCAAAAAAACATCTTTACAGATCAAGTTACATATTAACATAGGAGCCCTTCTTTGATATCACCTTAACAACTCTTTCATCCATTGAACTTGTAAGTCTAGTTTCTGCCAGTATTTCCTTTGAGGATGCCAGAATTGCATCCCAGAACTGCTGTTTACAGGTAAGGATGCTCCACAGGTTCTCAGAAGGGTTGATGTCAGGGGATGATGGTCGCCACACAATGATCTTTTCTCCATTTATGCCCATAGCAGCCAAGGCCTCACTGGTATTTTTTGCAGCATGGGATGGTGCATTGTCTTGCATGAAAATAATTTTACTCTGGAAGGCATGGTTCTTCTTTTTATACCATGGCAGGAAACTCCACCCACTTTGCTGATGTCATTTTGACACCTTCAGGCGCCTTAAAGGGGCCTACCAACTCACTTCCTATGAGTCCAGCCCAAAACATCTCTCCACCACCTCTTTTCTGATGTTGCAGCCTTGTTGTGACATGGTGGCCATCCACCAACCATCCAGAACTTCATCCATGTGGACCATCCAGTGTAGCACGGCCTTCATCAGTGAATAAAACAGTTTGAAAATTAGCCTTCATATATTTCTAAGCCCACTGCATCTCCTTGTGGGCATTGGTTAAGGGTGGCTGAAATACAGCTTTACGCACAGCAGCAATCCTCTGGAAGTTCTTGGGACTCCAGAGGCACCAGCAGCTTCAAATAACTGTTTCTACTCATTAGTGGATTTTTTACAGCTGCTCTCTTAATACGATGAATTTGCCTTACAGAAACTTTTCTTAATATATGCCTTTATCTGAATGAACCCGTTTGCATTCTGAATCACACACAACTCTTTTCACAGTACGATGATCTTTCCTAATTTTTCGTAAAACATCCAGTGTTTTCATGCCTGTTGAAAGATACAGATACTGCACTATTTCACCTTTTCATCCGCTGAAAGATATTTCTTTTTGCCTATATTGCATTAAACCTGTGACCGGCTTAATAATGTGGACCAACCTCCTTGAGTAGTTTCACTTTAATTTGGCACACCTGGCAAACTAATTACCAAACCTGTCTGAGATTGATGTCAGTGATGTAAACTGACAGGAGAAGCAGCACAATTGAAAATTTCTATTGAAAAAATAAAAATAAAAATGTAATTGAAATTGTAATTGCATAATAATTTGGAACACAGCGTAATGTCACAGATTTGCTTTGTGATTAATGAGCTGGAAATAGTGTAGAAACATAAATATTTGGTATCCATTTTATGTCAGGAATGTTGAGACTGGGGTCTTTGCAGAACAAAGAGGGGCGTTTCTCAATTACTGGGCATTTTCAAACTGGGATAGGCTATCCCAGTTTGGAAACACTCAATAACTGGGAAACAGGCCTCCGTTCTTTTTTCATCAGATGGTTTAAAAACACCTATCCTGGTCTGGAACTGGCCAATAATTGGGAAACACCTTTTTTTGTTCTCGAGAGTTATTACTTCAAAATGTGTAATTTTTCAAATCTTAAAAATTGGTACAGTATGTGAATTAGATTATGAATCCCAGATGCTTAGTGTGAACCTCACTTAATGCATAACTTGCATAACTTAAAATGCAGTGTTCCAAATTATTATGCAAAACAGCGTTTCAAGATTTTTAGTGTGGACCTCACTATTAACAGCTAAAGTCTTATCTTAAAGCATCCATGTGCAAGACATGCATTAAGAAACCGTGTTTAATAACACAAGAGCGTTTTATTCTTTATCACAAAGACCATATTGTTGGTGAGCCTGAGTGATGTGCAGATGATGGAAAACTACATGCTCTTCCTGTGATTGGCCCTCAGTTCTAATCCATCTGAATTCACAAGTTCAACCCGATTTGTTTCTCTGCCTAAGCTAACCTCTCTCTCTCTCTCTCTCTCTCTCTCTCAAGACTCAAATAGCTTTATTGGCATGGAAAAAAGACTTTACAGTGTCAAAGCGCAGGAACATTAAATATTCTCTCTGCCACCCTTTCTTCCTATCAGTCGCTTTCTGTCTCTCCCCCTTAATCTGTTTTTTGCTTCTTTCTTCAGCTTTGTTGAACATTAAAGTCAGACTGCAGCAGCAGGGAGTCTGTGATTGAGACACAGCCTCTGATTTACATGACAGTGGCTGTAAATGGCGCTCTAATTTGCATTTTGATGTGTGTCCAGCAGCAGATATGTCATCGCCCTGCCAAGATCTTCAGTCAGACAAGAAAATTACTGAAAAAACAATAAATGTTTGATCCGATAGTGTGAAAATACATCTAAAATATATTTAAAAGGGAGTAAAAAGGAGTAACCACTAAAACTTTTAACAAGTCGCACTATTTTATTCATTTTTTTATTTTAACTGTTTTGACTCCACTTTGAAAAGCCAAAGATAATTGTATTATTTCTTCTTGTGTCACTTAGCATCTTTTGTTACTGAGGTCTCACTAAACTAACGTTTATGGCTTAAAATGTTCACATTTAACTCAGGCCAGTCCTCAAGTCTGTCTATTGTTCTAATTTAAAGGGGGTTAGCGCTAATACCAGATTTAGAACACGGTGCTAATGCGTTTGAAGAAAGAAAAGTGTCTTGTTAAGAATTATTAATAGTGCAATCATTTTAGAAAATAACTTGAATCTCACCATATTTATTCTTCTGTCTGTTCTGACCTCTTTTCCTCTCTCTTCCTCACTTCCCGTTTCTCCGTCACCTAGTTTTTTTTATCCATTTTCATGGACCGTAAAATGTGGAATTTGATTTGCTGTTCTGTGTAGGGACTCTGAGGAGGACTGGGTTAGCGCTGACAGCCACAGGCCAAAATTACCCTTACCTGCTCTGACCAGACCAGGCTGTAATGTTGAATCTTATTACTGTGGTCTGGAAAATTTGCTTTTAAATGGCATTGAATATGACAAACAGTACTTCAGAAAACCTCGTTTGAAAGCTCCTAAATTGTCAACATAGCAGATAAATTGTTCACAGTAGCTTTAGTCCACAAGCTAGAGAGACGCTTCAAACTTTACTGTCTACGCAGACAGACACCTTCACATCTGAACCCAAATAAATCTTACTGGACTAAAGCTTAACATGCCACACAATAGTTTAAAAAATAATTAAAAAAAATAGAAAACAAAACACAGAAAAATATTGGGTACAATAGTCCATTTTTCCATTGTAATGAATTAGAGTTTAAATGATTTGGTTATTTGGAAACCTGAGTGATATCTTTCAACAAATCAATTAGAGAAGCGTTAAGGAGTGTGTAGCTTACATTTGTTATTAGATTCTATAGTTTATGTGAGAAGCCAAAGGTCACAATTTATAATTAGACCACATCACGATCATTAGCTGCTGTAGTAAGCAGGTCAGCAGCACCCAGAGCTCCACAGATCCTGAGTCAGCCTATGACTGTTAACCCCAGAGGAAAGCTCTCTATATGCAGGTCTCATAACCACTGACCCCAAAACAGCCAGGGTCAGGTAAAACAACCCAACCCTTAAGCCATTAGGAGCAAACTCTATCCTCACAAGACCCATCATCAAACCAGAAAACTTGAAATAGTCGTCAACCGACGCAAGTTCTAAAAATGTGTCGACCAAACCGTGGCAGTTTATTTGTGTTTTTGCTGTATAGACATTTCTCATAATAAGCTGATATTGCACTACTCCAGGTAAAGGTGGCAGAGGACAGGTAATGAAGTTATACCACATCAATTTTAGCATGTGTGTGTTTGTGTGTGTGTCTGTTCTTAATGTTGTATTTCGTTTCTTTTTGCAAACAGACAATTTATGTGAAATACTTTACATGGGAGTTTTTTGTTTTTCAACACCTGATTCCTTGCCCTACTTTATAAAAAAATTAATTCTGAAGTGTTTGCGCCTTCATTTTGACAGGAAATCCGGCCTGCAATTGTATTTCAGGTTGTATATCCCAATGGCCCCTCCAGACATCTGCTGATAAAATGTTTCTGCTGATACTGTATGTGGGTCGGGGGGTGGTGGGGGGGGGGGGGGGGTAATAAACCCTTAATCCCCCCGTATATCACCCTTCAGCATTTCTCCAACAAAAGCTCTATGGCTATTCATAGGCAGAAAAAAATGCTGTACTGACTGGAATCAACTGTATCATAGATAACAATCCTTTTCCTTTTTCCAACATGAAAGCATTTAGCATGTATTATGACACATGCAGTAGCTGGGGGAAGTTTAATTAATGAAGTGTGGCAAAAAAATCAATGGCAGTTTTTGAAAGAATTTTCCTGGAAGGCTGATATGTAAAGCAATATTGAGCAAACAAATCTGACAACAAAACTATTATGCTGCCATACTGATATGATACTCTAAATGTCTTAATGAAAAAGGCACGTTATAATCTTTTCTATCACCACCCTGATGGTTCTCAATGTTGTAATTTAACAGCAAAAAATCTTGTACCATCTACAAAATATAACTTATATCAAAAGCCTAATTACATCTGACATCTACTCACCATTGTTGTAATATTGTGTATATTTTTCTTTGGCCCAGCCCTCTTTTACCTTTTAAGACTCTTTAATAATTGTTATTCAATCTAAATTTTTAGATTAAATTTTTTCCTCTTGTTCTTTTTTAGCTGCTTTTTTAAAATTTTTCCTCTTGTACTTTTTCAGCTGTGTTGTGCATAGAAGCTAATTGTCACAGTGCATCATTTGAATATCCATTCCGATTGGTCAGTTTTCTAAAGCAATGCCTCTGACGGACTTTAAGTCCTTAACTCTTATGGTATGCTCGTTACACATATGGGTCTCAGCGATAAATGTTGGCCAGCACATTTAATCTCAACAGGCTCAGAGCAGAACATCAGACTTATGCAAAGGTTAATACGATTCCATACTTATGGATTAGTCAATGCAATAATCACATTTTCACTCTGACCTTGAGCGCATGACTTTTTAATTACCAGATATCTGCATTCGCCGCGGAGCGTCTCATTGAGATTCCAGGAAAATGGTGCGTTTCAGACATCACCTTTGAAAAATGCGTTTGCCGCTTTCCCAGCGCAGTTTTAACCTGCAGAGAGAAGATCAAAGATACGAAGGTCAATGACATGAGTTCACTGCTGTGTACAAAGAAAGCAGGTCCTGTGAAAGACTGTGTTGTGGTTCGGGCAGCTGCTATTGGTGTTATCATCCGCCTTTCACTGCAGGCACATTTAAAGCACGTGTAACCCAGGCGTGAAGCCTGGCCATTGATTCTGCTTATCCAGTGTGCTTCTTTTTCTTAGCTTTTTGCACCCTGAACCTGATGGGTTTTGCATACCATCAATATTTTTGTCAGAGATTTATTTCACAGTAGAATTTCACTTCAACAACCAGATAACATATAGAAGGCCTCGCTCGACCTGGAGCAGGATAAGAAACCAAAAGGCAGTCTAAAAAACATGTACCCTATATTGAGCTAAACCTCATCAAATTCCCCTCAGAGCTTCCCAGTCGAAAGGGTTTGTCATTTCCTTTTTTAGTGGATCCTCCCCACCTCCAACTTTACTTCCCACAAATACTGCGGCTCAACTCTTATTGAACAGCCCTAATGGTCCTCCAACCTATTTTTATTTTAGTGTTCTGCAGCAAAGAGTCCAGTTCCGGTCTTGCAAACTCGCAGTGCAAGTCTTACAAAATCTGTCAAAATAATGTCTAGGTTTTTATTCTGAAACAGAAATCAGAATGTATATTTTGCCTAAATGTTATTTTGGGTCATTAAAGAGATGCTTACCCTTGTGATTTCTGTTTACTCACTGAGACAGAAACGTTGGAACTTTCTTTTGTGAGGAACACAAAGGGAAATTTTAGGCAGAGTGCTAGTGAGTAACAGTCTCAGTCATCATTCACTTTTACATTTAAATCTTTTTACAATTTACATTTCATTTACATTGTGATATTATTGAAAAGAATATTATTAAATGCAGTACTGTAATGGACTGAAATGAATTTTCCTCGTTGACCAAATATACGGTCAGACAAGCACCAAATTTAAAATGAAAGTGCAAGTTAGGTGAAGTTTTAAACAGGCCTCTGTTAGTCAATATTAGACTGAGCCCATCAGTGTCATTTTGTGCAAACATCAATATAAACTAGAGGTCTTCAGATGAATTTCTTTAATAGGTCCCAACAGAAGGACAATAGAATGAATTGATCAATAGAGCCGGAGAGATTCAAGATCTCAAATAAAAAGACTTGGTCGAAGCAGCATTAATTTGACATTAATCCTGTTTACATAGTGTTTTGTCTGGGATTGCTCATAGTGATGTCATTAGATTTTAAATTTAATAAAGACAATGACTTAATGAAATGTTAGTGCTATTTCTCGGACATAAATCACATAAGTGCCGAAAGGCTGCTTTCTTGAGCGCAGATTAAAATCATGAGGTCACCATTAGTCAGTAAAGCACATGATGGAGCTCTATAAGACCTGGAAAATATATCATAATGGTAGTTGCTCAGCAGATGGGTTTCCTGAGCCAATCACCTGAGTTGTAAATGCCATTAAACCAATCATACTGAAGTACTAGGAAAAGGATGTCACGAAAACACTGATTGGCTAATGACACCACAAGAATGTGAACTGTCTCATTATTGACTAACCCTGAAGTGTGATGTGACGGGCAGCAGACAAATTTAAAAATATAATTCTATATATGTTCCTGAGAGGATAGTGGAGTAACAAGGAGGCAGAATGGGTATGAGCGAGAGTGACAGAGAGAAGAGAGAGAGAGAGGGAGCGAGAGAGAGAGTGTGATTACCTGTGTCTGCTGTGACATGTCTTCTCAGGAAATCAATAACTTTGTGATAGTATTTTAACAGGTACTATAAAGGAGAGATACAACACATAAAACATCCAGGTGCTCTTGTAATGCCTCTCATCCAATAAAACCGAGGACCAGAATTAGCTGTTGTATAATATATTCAAATATATTAAAATAAAAGCAATGTGTTTGCTTATATATATATATATAATTACACACTTATGATCTTATCATATATGACCAATGTTGATTGATTGGCATTATTGGAGAAAGATGCAAATGACATTACCTGAAATTTCTGGTGCTCTCTGGAACGCAGATTCACAGCAACGCTTGGAGAAAAGATCTAAACACATCCAATACCAGCAGCGTGATGAACAACCAGATCCCTGCACAGACCTTAATCAATCACATGCTTTCATCTCCTGGAAAAACGCTTCTCTGTGTACTGTGTATGTTAGGAAATCTGATCAATGAAGAGATCTCCATCGCCTACACGTCCAAGTGTGGTTGATTGATGCTTTTATTCGTGAGTAGCCCGAGGCATTTGAAGCGCAACATCATCAGCTAAAAATGCACTTAAAATATTCAATGATGAAAACAGCTGATGGATTATGGAAGAAACCTGTGAGACTTAGCCAAGACACCACAGCTATTCAGCCAAAGCATTGATACTTTTATGGAAATCACATCTTTATTAACATAAAATGAACATTTTAGTTATTTGAATGGCCGCCAGACGTCTTGGCAAGCAGGCTCTGTATACTTCAGTCTAAAGACCTGTAAAAGCTTTTAGCTTGGGTTTTAGTGAGACATACTGTATTTGCTGTTTAGTATGGACATCAACTCATGACAATTGATTGTTGCCATCATACTGCAAAAAATCATTTTTAAGCTTTCTGTTTTTCAGTACAATCTAAACATCTTCATCAACAGAAAAAATACTGTATTATTAAAAAAATGTATTAGTTTAATTTTCTTTCGCAATTTGACATTGACTTTTCAAAATTTTCAGACGTTTTATTTGCTTTCTCATATTAAAGCTTGCAAAATTTTGTTAGGTTTCTCTCAAAAACAAAACTAAATGTGTCTTGTTTTAATAACATTTAGCTATTGTACAGGAATAACAAAAGTACCAAAGCTGGATGTTATTTTTTTGTAGTGTATCAAAGGATCCCCAGTAACATACATGGCAATACAATAAGTCACTTTTCCACCATCAGGTCAAACTGTTCTTGTTGCATAACCATTCCGTGCCAATCCAGCCTAGACAGTGCAGATATGACTTCATTCATTCCACTGAGCAGTGGATAATGGAGCTCTTTGGAATGCGTCAGTCGTTGGCTTGGTAATGCAAAAGTTTACAGTTGTTTGAGACATAAATAGCGATCGCAATATGGAGGATGATCAACTACTTTTTACCTCTATCTTTAAAGTGCTAAATAACAGAAAGGACACAAATTGTGTTTACTTTGTTTGAATAGCATGCTTGGCAAGATAAAAAAAGAAACAGGTAACCAGGCAACAGACAATTGACCCATCCTGAGTGGCAACATCACCACATTGCATTCTGCGGCCCGACAGAGCACAGTTTATAAACGTGTCGTGCCAAACTAATCTGAAATAGAAATATAACCTAACCGTTCCTTACCATTCTTAGAACCACTCATCCCGCCGATGGAAAAGTGACTTTAAATCCTTGTGGAGAAGATCAGTATCAACTCTATCCAAGTATAGCGGCCACGACACTGCTGTGCTTTATTCTGTACTGTGAGAATAAAAACAACATGTTTATTGCAACGTCCTCTTTATAGCTGGCTGTGAGACATCTGACCTCTTGTTAAAGAAAGCCAGAGGAAGTAAACTTGTCTTTAAAAAGAGAAGATCCCTCGGTGTAAGCAACAGCTCTGTGTGTTTTCTGCCTTCTTGCTTTACCCTGACTTGTAAATGAGCTGTTTCTCAAAGGACTGGTGCAGTGCATTTCATATGCAGATATACTTACCGCCAACACGTCTCTATCCAGATGTCTGTGCGAAGAAAAGGTGACAGACGTCCGCGCAGTTACTCATCTCTAAATAGGCCTGGGAGGTCTCGGGTCTGAATGAAGGATGACCCAGGTAGGTGGATGGTTTAATGTCTTCTATTTAAGATCAAAGAAGAACCCGCAGGTCCATAAAATCAGGAATGTTATGGATATGTCTTCCATTAAAGTGGCCAGTAGGGCTTTGGTTGCAAATTGTGAGTTGGGGTATTTCCTAGATTGATAGAACGTGAAGGCAGGCATAAAGAAAATGAGATTAATGATGATAAGCAGGCCTGCACGGGATCTGCGCTCATTTATGGCTTAGCAGAAACGCAGCACCTGTCATTCACAAAGCTTAATGTAGATAAATGTAGAATTTCACATAATTAAAACGTACCTTTTGGGGTTTCTTAGCTGCCACACTTGCAGAAGTGTGGACCCCTAGATACCTCAAATTTGAAGGACCCCTAGATACCTCAAATATCAAATTGTATCCTAAATTCAGCCCAGAAAATGCAAACAAAAGGTGCAGACTCTGTCTGGTCCTAATGACAAGGAATATTTTTCATCTGGCAGAGAAAAGGACTTCTATAACACGCCGTCCACTAGTGACAAATAGGTGTCATGCTGGAGGTCAAGGAGGAAGAGTAGTGAAGTGACAACAGTTGCGTCATTGGCGTCGTTGTATATTATTCCACACAGATGCTCAACAATGTGGTAGCCATGGGAGCCAAACACAATTGCCATCCAGCTAGCCAAAAGCCTGAGGTCCCGTTCCTGCCCCGGATATTCCTCAGTCTCAGTACTGGGTAGGGAAATAGATCAGATTAGTTAATTAGACAGATTTGAGCTTGTTAATTCTTGTCCCTGAGTCTTTAGACATGTTCCTCATCCATCTGGTAAATGACCCAAGAGAAGATGTGGTTTAATCGTCCCCCTCTCTCTGTACATCTTAATTAACTGCAGACGCTCCCTTCTCTTCTCTGGATTTCATCGGAGGCCTGAAAGCATATTGCAGATATGTGGGATTTTAGCCTCGTGTCAGAGACAATGTGGTGTGACTCATACCTCGTACACCTGTTTGTGGGAACACCTGTTAAAAACAAAGTGACAGAGAGAGAGGCTATGTTTTAAAATGACAGCTAGAGTACTGTTCACAGCTTTCTGTTCAGTATACAGTATAGGTAGTATGTAATGCAACAGTACTCTGTTCAATGTTTACATGTATGCATTTGGCAGACATTTTTAACCATAGTGACCAAAGGTCTATTTAGGACACCACAGACACACTCCGGATGCAAACAGAATGCAGCCTTAGGGGCTGTTCACACAGAATCAATGGACCAATCAGAAGAAGTGGGGGTTGGGACAAGGTTCACATTCATTTATAGTTCTGTTATCTCAGCTCGTCTTGTGATCGTGTTCTGTGCTAACAAATTCTGTGTGGATGTCCCCTTAGAAGGAAGCTCACTAGGTTGCCTCACTACCTACGTTGGAAGCGGCCTTATAACAAATGCCCCATGTTTACCTTTGCATCTTGAAAGTGGTGTATGTGTATGTGTGTCTTGTTAAGTGTAGGTTCTAGACTAGATGACTAGCTCACTATACAAACATTCAGCAGAGCAGTGACAATCTGAGTCTTGGAGCAGCCGGAGAGGATGAGTGGGCCCCGGCAGAGCACTGCAAAGCCAACACACACCAAATCTTCCCCCTAACTGGGCTAATGAGTTCTGATGCTAAGTGTGCACAGTGGAAGGGTCATTTTGCAAAGAGACAAGAGGCAGGGGCAAGGAAACGTTTACTTATTTAAATGGAAAGGTCATTAGTTCATAGACACAGAGGGCCTTTGACAAATGAAGTCAAAGCCACTTAGTGTCCCGTTCCTCGAGCGAACGACCGCATAATACATAAAACCGCTCTCATCTGCTTTGAGACCCTGTACAGCCGCTATGCGCTGGCACACTGAACTTCATTTTAATATGGTTTTCAAAGACGAAAATGAATTGCTCCCTCATGCCTAATTTTTCTTCGTATTGTTATTTTACACTAAACGGCGTAAAATTAAATTTGGAAAAAAGGTCATGTGTTTTTGCTTTGCTATTTGAGTAATTAGATAACCAGTCATTATCTCCCTCTCTGTGTAGCATACACCTTCATCAACCAGGAAAGAAACTCACCACAGAACCTCACACGTATAATCAGATACACTATATTGCCAAAAGTATCACCCATCCAAATAATTTAATTCAGGTGTTCCGATCACTTCCATGGCCACATGTGTATAAAATGAAGCACCTAGGCATGCAGACTGCTTCTACAAACATTTGTGAAAGCTCTTGTAGTTCAGTGGTTAGAGCATGGCGTTAACAACGCCAGGGATTCAATCCCAGGGATTGCACATATTTAGAAACCATGTATAATGCAATGTAAGTCGCTTTGGATAAAAGCATCTGCCAAATGCATAAAAAGTATTGTAGAATGAAAGAATGGGCTGAAAGGAAAGAAGTATCCGATTACTGCACACCCAGCTGACTACATCATGGAGGAATTTTACAAGCACCTCAGGTGCTTGTACTGCATTTCCTCAGGCATTGATATTACAGCTGTCACCTAGGACATTTCCACCCGTTACATGCCATTTTCCCATATGGAGCACATGGCGGTCACACTCAAGTTGCCCCACCAGAAACACGTGTGAAGGCTCATCTCTGATGCTTCTGGTTCGTTTTTTGAGGTGTGTTTGTTTTTTTTGGAAAGCCTGTCTATTGGTTTTAAGATGAAGGAAGGAATTTCCTTTCAGCTTCTTTTTATTTGTTGTAGAAATCTGGACAAGAAACTGGTTCATACTTTCACACTCCAAATCCCTTGGCAAGGCTGAGCAGAAATCAAACACTTTTACTGGAATCTGAATCATATATTCAAATGTATTCTAGCTCTCTATAAGGCATATTGGTAATTTACATTAAAAATTGCACCATTCTTATATTTTATTGATGTCAGGCCTCCTTTTCAAATCAATATGGAATGGCATAAGGCAACATATTTCACTTAAAAAATGTGACATATTTCCAAGTAAAATGCGACATCATAAGAAAAAAATAATTGATTAGGTCATGGGTTAAAAGTATCATTCACCAAACATTTTCATCATTTATATCCCTCCATTTTGTTTCCAAACCCATTTGACTTTAAAATGAGTCATAAGATGCTAACATTGTAAAGAATGAACCCAACTATATAGTTATTAAATGAACTTTTTTGTGTTGCAGGTCATGGAGGTTGGAAATGACATGACGGTGAGTAAATGATGGCAGAACTTTAATTTTCGGCTATTCCTTTAATCAAACAGAGAAATCAAATGTAACAATACCAATGACCCTAACAGACACCTTAATGCAAGGGTTCATGTGGAGGACAGACGTTTATTTTTGCCAAAATGGCCAACAGTCCACAAACCCACTAGCAGCAAAAATGATAAGGAACAAATGTGCTTCTGAAATGTCTCTTAGATGGAGCCGAGGGGGTTGGGGTTACTTTCAAGTCTTCCACTCAAACTTGTTTACTGTTTTATGGAGTACCTGAGATTGGTAAGGAGATCCCCACAGGGGCATCTTAACTTTATTTTCAACATGGCCTAGCATTTCTCTTGTTGTGTTCTCATGAAAGACAAGCCAAGGCCAAAAGGTCAGTATCTTTAGGTTGCTAACACTCAAGTTACCAGGAACCATCTACTCCATTACATGCTCTTATATCTCACTAAATCACTTACAGTGTGACACTCGGAGCCCTTTGGTGACCGCTGATTAAAGTCCAGGCTCCAGAGGGCCACACACGACCTCTGCTCTGCTAGAGAGCATCAGAGCTTCTTATTGTAAAGTCTTGAGTATAGAAAATCAACTGGTTTAAAGATGGCTGTGGTAAATCACAATGTAGGAAAAATGTTCGAAAAGACAATAATCCCGCCCCCGGGCTCCCATTTACTCTCATTTTCAAAGACATCAAAGGGAGTGACACGCAGCATCAGACATTAAGTAATGGAAGGAGAACAGCTTTTGATGGTCCGTAATACAGTACGTTTAAGGAACGTTTATCTGCTATTGACAGAAGCCGCTTGTTCTTAAGACCTACAGAGAGAGAAAAACATGTCAATTTAATGGCGAGACTTGATGCTATTAGACATTGTGAGTTCATCTCAAAAGAAGTGAGAAAAAAAAATTGATGGCAATTTCTCCTATTATTGAATCCTTCCTAATCCATTTTTCCTATTGCTAAACTGGATCGTCTGGATGTTCTTAATCTGTGGAACAGGACCGCTTGTGTTTTGGATTAGACGTAATCTATTAGTCATTCTGGAGAGCTGTTTTCCTTCTGTCCCTGATGAATAATAAACTTATAAATGAGCAGTCATTTGGAACACCGGGGATAAACATCCGGCAGACGGGAATCTCATCACAGTAAAATTAAAATGAACTTATCATGATTATTGACAAAAACAGTAGCGTTCATTTTACATCACATAGCACGCCAATATTAGTTTGCTGAGCTATTGTTGAACCACTAATGATGAAAATATGGTTATCATCAGTGCATGTAATTAAAGTAATAGCTCATCCAAAAATGACAATTCTGTCAAAATTTACTTATCCTCATGTCATTCCAAACTCAGAGTTAATTTCTTCTATGGAACACAAAAGCGGATCTTAGGCAGACTGTTTATGTTGCACTTTTTTCATACAGTGAAGATGGAATTCCAAGTCTTGTAAGATTCCCAGCCATCCATTAGACAATATTCCTTTAATTGAAAACCTTCTGCCGTACCTCTTAAATGACTACAGTAAATAAATACAGAACAGAACTTTCATCTTGTGAAATAACCCTTTTAGTGCACTTAAAAAACGTGTCAGTGACAGCCACTGAATATCAGAGATCTTATCCATCCACAGTGACCATTGTGAAATGGTCTGCTTTCAGCATGCTATCCGCACCGCCATTGTGCGACCCATCTAACCCAGCTGTCAGTACTCACAAAATTTGTATCTATTCATCTCATCTCCCTACTGCCACATTCCATCCGGTGATCAATATAAATGACACCTGCTATCGACCGCCAGCCTCAGAGCATGATGGGACAGAAGCATCCCACGAACAGATGGGGTTTGAATAGGTGGGTGTTTGCTCAGATTTAAACATTACATCAAATTACACTACATTACAATCCTGCGTTCCCCAATGTGATTATCATACAAATGGATAGTCGTTCATAATGCGCTTGTGATCAGGAAAAAACACACTCAGAAAACGTTTCAGCACTTATGAGAAATTTGAGTCAGACAAATTTGAGAAATCTGAGCCAGTCAAACGTCTTGGAATCTGCGCTTAGTATGATGAGAGTCTTTTTTTGGCTGTGACAGAGTGCTGATAAAAGACCCCAAAGCTGACAGGTCCATTGAGATAAGAACAGCTACCAAGCGACAGTTCGAATGTCAAAAGTAGCTATGCATGACCCATCACACAGCATCAGGCACCACCAAATAACCTCGCTTATCTTCTGACGTTGCCATCAGGAGAATGAAGAATGGATAGTTTCTCCTCGTTTTACCCCCCCTCTTGTCTATCTTGTCTTTCTGTTATACAAAAGGCAGAAGAATCTCTTTATCTGATCATCCTGATCAGCTGTCTTTTCCACTCTCATCACACTTATTATTGTACTTCTTAGTGTCACACTATACGTTTAACCACTAAGCCTTTGTTGTGATCATAGTGTGCGAAACTATGAAAATGCCTCTTTTCCTCCTCATTTTAGCTACAGTGTTCCTGGAGGTCCACAGACCTGCAGAGTTTAGCTCCAGTCTACTCCAAAACGCCTTCCTGGATGTTTCTAGCAGCTCACAAGACCTTGATTAACCCAGTTATGTGATCCATTCAGCCCAAACCAGTCCAAGACTGTGCTGTACCAGTGTATATGGCCAAAATATGATACAGTGGTTGGTTAGTGGTCTAAGCCACTATGTTCTAACTTTGTTGCAGTTAGTATTAACAATGACTTTTGGAAATAGTTTTTATTAAAATAAAAGTTTTTTTTCTGAATTATGGAATGCATACAAGTATTTGAACAAATTCCTTTTTCAGGGATAATGACAAAACGAGGGAAATCATTTAATAATCAGACTTGTGTCATTGTTCTTTGTTTTTTTTTTTACTTTCTCTGACCTCCATTGTGAGTTAAACTTAAACAACATCCCTTTATGTGGCTGATCAGATGGTTCAGTGGTAAGTGTTGTGACAGCATGCCTGTGAGTTTGAGACTGGGACAGAACATCGAGGTCTGCAGGTCCAAAACCTGGGGGTAGAAGAGGTAGGAGGAAGAGGAGGAGGAAAAGTGTATGGGCAGGAAGAGAAAGAGAGATTAGTTAGGGGTCAAGAGGAAGAAATCGGAATAAAAAATAAGGAATACTAATGGTTTCCTGCTTTTCTCCCATTGGTCACTCTGCTCTCTCGCAACTTGCACACCTTTTAACACCACCACACTTTCTTTGCCTCAGGCCGGTTGCTTCATTGAGCCTTGATATAGTTTCCTTTTCACACCACACCTGCTTTAGGTCTGTCCAGTTCCTTGGTTCCGCACCATTAACATTCTCTTTTTTTTGACATTCTTTGTCATCTTGCATATAGGTGCTTAGCCTTTGCACATCTGAAAGTCCCTCAGGTCTGTCGTTTCACCACACTTCATTTCATGCTTACTGCCCCAGTTGGAGGGCACTCCAGCCCTGTAGTTTTTCACTACATTATCACAGAAGTCTGCTCTCTCCAAGCCTTCCACACTCTCAGGTGCCAAGCTGGATGTGAACTTGTGATCCTCTCCACCCCAACTGATGGTTTAACCCATTAAGCCAGAGGGTCTTTCACATGTGATGCTGGTTTTTAGCAGGTTTACTCTTCTGGTGAAAGAAACATGAAATATGAAAGAGCTAGATTCAAACCCACAGTTTCAAAAGTACCAAACTGCATTTTTAGATTCTGAGCTACCAGAAAACACAGAAGGAAAATTACTCGCGGAAAACTAAACCATTTTAAATAAGCGTAATTCAGACCATGATTTCTGAAGTGCTCAGTCGCATCCTTACACTCTGAGCTCAAAGAGAACATACAATTGGGGGTTAATTGGAAAAAAACACACCATTTTAGACCCAGGAATGGAACTGGGAATTTCCATCAAACAGCATTCTTATACGTGGAGCTACCAGAGAACAGGCAAAGAGTGTTATGTGGGAAAACCAAACCGTTTTAGACTAACGGAAGTGACCAAATAATAGCGTTAAACACAAAATCACATGAATTTTGTCTGTCTCAACATTGAAAAGAGCTGAATTCAAACCTAATTTCAAATAAAACCTGTCTTGAAGGTGCCCGTGGCCCCATTGATGTCAAGGAGATTTGGAGTGGACCGCTGCTGTATGTTCTAGAGGTTCTGGCTCTGTTAATTTAGAACCCATATCACACCCTGATCATGTATCTCAACTGATGTTTTTTATTGATTTTTTTTTGGCTAAGCCAAACTAGTTGATATAATAATGTTCTAGATATAAAGTAGATATGAATTCATTATTTTTAAAAATAGCTTAAAACATTTAGCTCTGAGTTCAGCTCACATTATGGTCATCAGTAGCAGGAAATGTTTGTTACACTGCGACTGCAGTTTCACAGAAAAGATAAAAATAACAGAACATACAGGGCTAGTCAGAATCCGTTCATTACAGTTGTCCTGGGGTAACCATGGTGATGAGAAGTCATCCTTCGCCACAAAACAAGACAGCTGCCTGTAGTAGCTGACATTTTCTCTAAAGCACCACCCTTTAGCTCTAGTGAAAAAGGGAACACAAAGAAAGATGGACAAAATTGACAACATTATATTCTGTTTTGATTTTGTGTGTGTGATTAAATGTGCGCTAATATAACAAACCACAACCATCGTTAGAATGCAACACAACAACAACACATTCTGATGGTGCGGTTATGGAGTCATCTGACAAAGTCTTTAGATAAACAACTTACAGGTGCAGCACAGTAAGAAATGGGGAAACGGATAAAATTGAGGAATGGGTTTCAGGTACGGAAGTCTGTAGGGAACCTCATTCACACATTAACACGATTTCCTGGAGAAGGTACAAGCGCACTGTGAAGGGAAGCAAAACACTCGCACTTAACACACACACGGGAACCACTTCCATCTGCAATGAAGATAAACTGCTTCATTTGTTAGACAACCCTACAGCTATTCTGGGTACCATGATGTATAAACTACATAAAACAAGACTAATACTAACACTCAACACTTGGTGTTTGTGTACGAAAACAAAGACTTGTGTGTTGTTATCCCAACAGCATGTACAAACATGACCTTTTATACACACATACAAGTTTAATGTATATTTAAGTACTAGATTATAAAGCACCATATGTCTTGGTGGTCGATCTCCAAATCCAGTCTTGGAAGAGACATGTAGAGGTTGTGTAATCTGAGATCATAAAGCGTCATATCTATAAATCATGCCAAGAACCTCTGTTGGGACATGCAATAATATACTTGTTCATTGAGGAAATGACAACATATAGGTTTAGTTATAGCCAGATATGAACTCATAGCATGGCAGTAGTGCGATTTAGTCTGTATTTATTTAGATTTAGCCATTTCACAGAGTTTCAAACCCACACTAACCCACGGTGATTTTATCTAACAGCTGTGATTACCTGAAGTTACATAAACTTTTGCGATGGAGGCAGTCACAGTGTAGGTGTTTGTATGACCTAAGGGCTCTCTAGGGACATGACGAAATCGTGGAAGCCTTTGGTGAAACAACTGATGCGAACTCTCTCTTGCGCGCACACAGACAGTAGTAACCTTTTTTGTCTCAAAATCCGGAACATTATGACAGGCCCTGGGCTACAACACTTCTGTCTTCTCCTTATTATAATGAATGTCCCCTGAAGCCTCAGAAAACGTCAGATGTTTTACCATGACAACCATACATGTGTCTTTGACCCTCTGGAGGACTGGACTGTCCATTGCTTTTTTAAAGTTTTAGTTTTTGAAAGATTTTTAAACTGGCAAGATGCCACAAAGACGTGCTGTCATTTTAGTTAGAATTTGTATACAAGAGAATACTGGACTGTCATAAAGATTGTTAGTTGAAGCTTGGTCACTTTTGATTATTCAAAATGTGATTCATTTTATTTTCAATTGTTTATTAATATAATGACAAAAAATGGACAGGATGCTCAAAATGAATAAAGGAAACCGGAATTTTTTTTAACTAACCCCTTTAACAAATTGGATTTCTGATTTGGATTCCTGTGTCTAACAGGATGGAATGTTTCAGAGTGAGATAAATTAATAATACCAAAAAGCAACAGAATTCCTAAATACGTCACTAAGACTTACTGATGATTGTGTTAATTTTATCTTATGATATCCCATGCTGTCACTGCCTGGGGGATGATGTCATTACCGGCCTGTCTTTTGCTAGTTAAAGGGATATGAAAAATGAGATGGCAAAAAAATTTAAACCGAAATATTAGAAATTTGTTTTAAATATTATAAATGCTAGCACTAGGCAACATAGCCAAAACAGCAACATACCAAAAATCTGTTAATTAAACAGGATATAAACAAATTTGCATTTAATGTCTTAATCTTAATTTTAATATTTTATGCAATTTATTTAGACAAATAATACAGAAATAAAAAACTATTTGTGTACATAACAGCAACGATCCAAATACCCAGCCAGCGCACATTTACTGTAGCAGCTTTTCACACATCTGTGAAAAGTTCATTTACGTGTATTTGAGAAGGGGATACAGTTAGTGTAAAGCAGGGTAATTACAGGGCTTCCCTGTTTGTCAATGATAGGAAAAAGAAGAAAGAGCAACTGATTGGAGAGCACTCATTTCACCACTTCCTGTCTGAAAGCTTACGAAAACTGAGCCCATCTGTTTAAACAATGCACAATTAGCAGCATTTAAACAGCTAAATTCGTTAAAGTGATTAGTCCTGTGTTTACCATAAGCAACACTCTGTACACAAGATAACAGACTCATCTGCATATGCTAATTAGGGCAATTAGATATGCTTCACGGAGTCATTTCGATTCAACCAACCTACAGGCAGTTTTAGGAGATTATCACAAATAAAAAAATCAATCAATCACATAAAGGCTAATATATGCACAACAAATGGCAAGGGGCAGCTGGAAATATGGATTTAATGTCACAAACAGGAGAAATAATCCTGGTTAACATCAGAGTCCCATCTTTAAAGAGATTATCTGCTTTGGTGTTACATGGGTATAATATCGATGGATCTTTGCCCAAAAAAACAAAGGAAAATGTGCTGTAAATGTGTTGTAATCTCCCAGAGTGAAGAGCTTTGTGAGGTGCTAATGATGTTACATGTATGAGATACAGGGAGGGCAAGAGAGAAAGGGGCGATCATCATTTTATTTAAAGGAACAGTTCACTCTTAAATGAATTTATTCCACTCATGTTGTTCCAAACCGTTTTTACACAAAATAAAAGCACCATAAAAGTGGTCTGTACAATTTACTTAATCTTTAAAATTGTTCGTCTTCTGAAGCCATTATTGGTGAACTCATAATAACCAGATTGAAACAGTTTAGTGATCTATGAATGAGACTTCCTTTGAAAGAAGCAAGGAAAGAAACAAGATATCAAGATTTTTAGTAAATAACTTGATTTTAGTTTAGTCTGTTCATAACACAAATATATCGCATGGCCTCTGGAATATATTTTCATGTTTTTTTTTTCTTTTTTAGTATTTTGGAGTCTGACAGGCCCAGTCCCTATTCACTTCCATTATGTAAAACAAATCATATTTTATTATATACAGAAGTCAGTAATACAGGTTTAGAACAGTCTGAAAATTAATAAAATATAACGGCAGACTTTTCACTTTTTAGGTGAACTGTTCCTTTAAGCCAGTTTTGGCCAATTGGTTGGTAAGTGGGCAATCACGAATGTAGATATTTTTCTGCAGTGTTGATTTTTGTTTTAGGGGGTGTGTTAAAAAGAATAATAAACTAGGCTCCATTGATTCTTTCCTCCTTCAATCCCTGAAGTTATTAATCAGGGGCTGTACTCAGAAGACGTGGATAAACAGGGAAGAGGATTAGTTTAATTTGATGCTCTGATGCATTATCAGAGAGTAGAGAAACTGAAAACTACCATCGCCCGGCTGGAATGCAAAGACAGATATTCAGACAACCACCTTCATAACTGTGATTACTAATCATTGTGCTTTTAGAGAGAAAGATGGCTGAAGTGACTTGTACTCAGCAAACCTTAGGATGTTGGGTGTGGTCAAGAACCAGCTAAAAGGGTGTAGCTTCTGAGCCCATCACTACAACATGGATAATTATAGAATCACCTGATGTTGCCGTAGCAACAGAAGAGTTATTAGAACCCTATAGTTCACATCTGTCTCCCGCGGCACTGCGTTGCCACGGAGACACGCTCCTCTTCTGTTAGCACAACTGTGAATACTTAATCTGATCATTTCAAAGAGGTGTCATGTCATCGCTTTATTGTCATGAGCACATTTAATCTGCTATTCATCTCATGACATCAACTAATGGTTTTAAGAAATGAGACAAAGATAATTAGCCAGGCCAGGCAACTAAGTTGTCCTGTCACTAAGTGAAAGATTAGATTAGAGGAGTTCAAGGTAACAGATCTCTGGAGAAAGTGGACTCACTCAGTGTTAGTAAACAGAAAACACTGTAATGGCTTATTTAAATCACTTACGTGTTCCAAATCCTAGTAGGCTGTTTACATTGTAAACTAACTTCTATAACTGCATCTTATGTGAGAGAACCTCGGAAGTGCCTGAATTAAAAAGCTACATAGACGGCAACTACATAGACAGGTAATGGTCGTGACAAATATTGCACCAGAGATTGTAGTTTCTTTCATGTTGCTATGATAATGACTTGATGCTTTAATAATCTTAACACAGTATACACAAATATTGTGTCAAATTAAATATGCATTGTTTTATTAGACTTTAATATTTTCTACTCAGTACTAATTAATATCATTATTAATATTAAAGTCATTTTCCTGTCATTTCTCTGCCTGCCATGTTGAAGATTTCCACTAAGCTTGTTGCAGTGTATTCTGGGATTGTTTTATCCATCAACGATGGGTGATTCTTGTGTAAAAACAGCTAGACAACATTGTTGTGATGTACACAATCAATACACTCAGAATACTTGCCCGGCCTTGCCATTGCCAATGATTGTTTGGTTCATGTACATATAGACAATGCACAAGGTACTTTAGCATCAAAACAGCATCATTTTGCAGCCTACTGTTTGGAAAAGCCTTTGTGTTACGTAGCTAAAAATGTTGTGTAGATAGGCAGTGCACCAGGGTTTTGAACAGAGCCTGTGTTCTCAGGTTAGTGGGCATGTAGCTTTCACCAAGAGGAGAATAAATCTGATCACTGGCACTCAATAGATAATTATACTTTTTGTCACAACTCTCGAGGGCCTAGCTAATGAGAATCCAACATGATTCAACTGACATTAATGTTCCAACATTCATAAGCAAACCACAGTAATTATGTTCATAAATACAATGACTGGCCCATGATAATTGAATTATCCAGAATATATATCTTAATTCTCCGGCTGTCATGGTGAACGAAAAGAATGATTAGGGAGGAGAAACTGTTATTTTGGACTCTCGCTGTCCAATCTGCCTGGCAGTGTGATGCACGTGCCGCTGAGGCAAAAATCCGCTTATGTTGCCTCCATTAGAGGTGCCCTCTAACCAACGCGATGACACCATTTTCCCTCTCTCACTCCTGCATTTCTCTCAGTGTTGCTGGCACTCACACAGGCCTCTCCCGAACATCTAGAGGTCAATAAGACACATGCAGAAGACAGGACTCTAAGTCAGAGAGAGAGGAAGAGATAGAAAAGACATGGCTCGTAAAAGTAACCCGCATTCTCCAGTAAATGTGTCTGGGATCAGAGTTTACAGCTATTGAGTTTAGTGTGTGTGTGTGTCTGTGTGTGTGTGTTTACAGCCCAAGAAGACAGACTTGGGCTGTTGTCCTAAAGCTTTTTGGTTTTTACACATTTAAACTTCAAAATATGTTTCTAAATAAAATCAAATTAAGCTCAATCAACAGTTACTACTGTAACTGACTATTCCAACTCATCCCAAACATGTTTACATTGCCACATTTAGAATTGAAATCAATGGGACAAAGCATTCTGGAGGTTAAAAATCAGAAATACAGTTTTGTTAATCTGTTAAAGCGATGAAATATATTATTCTGTAATATTATCCCTGTAATTCTGGTGCTGTTGTGCATTAATATGGTGGCTTACTGAAATATGGTTATTACAGGAGTTATTACATTGGATATTACTTAGAAAAGACAAACTAATTGAGGTTTAATACTACAGTCACATGTTAACACATGTATAAGGTTTAAACCTTGTGGCTATACTGCCACTATATATCATGCAATTTGGTACAGCAGAGACAACAAAAAATTAAATTATTTCATAAACAGTTGCTGGCACTGTTTTTTATTGTAAACTAGTCTAAATTCATTTGCACACTGTGTTTTGAATAAACACAAATAAATATAAAGTTCTTTCTTTTTATATTAAAGTCTTTGTATATTGTAAGTTGGTAAAAATTGTACAAAATCATATTTTTAGGGATAAATTAATGGCGGCTAAATACTGAGAGGTAAATTAGTTTAATAACACCACTCATCTTTCTACAGTTTTACAAATGAGCTTGTTAATGCTTGATCCTAACAGCACGAAGTGTGAACAAGTCAGAAACATACTTTGTAACCCAATTCTTATTTAAAATAAGAATTAGTATGTCCCTAATCATGGTGTATTCTTAAAGTACCTGGACAGCATACTGCCATTGAAAATTCAAAGAGAAGATCCAGGAACACTAATGGCTGATAACGCCCACAATGCATTGCGAGAGGAAGGAGTTTAGTGGTTACACCGATTATAAACAATAATAATATGGTGAAAATTAGGCTTACATATAAAATGCAAAGAGGAGTTGTATTTTGATGTGTGTGATTGTTGTTACATTGTGCATAGCTTTATAAACATTAAGTTCAGATAGCTGTACAGTAGATAGGCTATGCACGTATTTTCTGTCTATTTCTTATAATCTGAGGGAGTCAAAATTATTTGACAGATTCTGTCAACACAGCTTAATTTGTATATTGAACTGGAACATTGTCTTGGTGAAGGTTTAGGTGAGTAGAGTTATTAAGGATGTAAATGGCAGCTCTGCTGTTTTTTTGGCAGGTGTTTGTTAGTTTCAGCAGACACAGGTTAACACCACTCAGACCTTCTTATCTCGGGGAAAAACACTGAAGTTTTCATTACACCTGAGGTTCACGGCTGTATGTGCATTTCTGAATTTCCTCTGCTCTTTTGAGTGATAGCAAACAAAATGCAGCAGCGCAACAGCCAAGCAAAATTTGGCAAATAAAGCTTATTTCTCTAGGCCAAAAAAACAAATACTTATCTGTAACCTCCCAGTTCATAGCTCTGCTTTTTAAAAGCGTATGAAGCACTTCTCTGTATTTCATTGTAGCCCTGCAGATTTTTAGATTTTTTACTAAACAAAACCGAGATGTTCTTTAAGCAGTCTGCATATAAATGCAAGTTTAATCTGTTATTTTTGTCTTTTGTCAGCAGAAGTGTTTTGTACAAATACTCAATATAAAAGACAAGCCGTTTCATACACGTTCCATTGTTCGTTTGTGGTACCAGCTTATGAATAAAAGTCATTTCATTTAGATAGAGATGTTGTTTACCATGAATGCATAACGTATTTATGAAACAGACAAGTGTCGATCAGGCATAAGAATGTAATGTGGGCATAAGATTTTCAGGGTGGGCTGAACACCTGGGGCAGGTCATTGTGAAAAATGAATGATTGTGGTTAGTAAAGGTAGAGTATAGCATAGAGAATACAAATAATATGAACGCCATTTTTCAAACTTTCTGTTTTTGAGGTTATCAAAATTCTGAGGCCAGTGCATGAATCACGCATCGCACTGTCAGAGGTTTGCCGCCATTAACATAATGGAAAGCTGTAAACTAATGAACGAGTTATCACATGCAGAACATGTTTTATTTAAACAGAAATACTCTTTACCAGATATTTGGGCGAAAGAAAATTGGCGGTATTTGAGATTACATTTGACATTTGAGATTGTGAATATGTATGTCCTGACAAAAATAAGCAGAATTCATTTGCATTATGAATACTTAATAGAATACAGCAAACTGCTTTTTGAGAATATGGGAGCTGATGATCCTTTTGTAATTAATACAAATTTTGTCCATTGTTTAAAGGTTCATATGCAGATTTACAATGAACTGAAATTAATTACATTTGCCCATTTTCAGGGCGAGCCAGATTCACCCTGAGACAGGGAACGACACCGACTGACTTCACAGACGTAAGTGTGATTTGTTTGATTTCACCCACACTGTCCACAACACAGAACACAAGAGATGAACAGAGAAAACAATGGAGTTGAAAGGAGGTGGAAGTTACACATTCACATGATTATATCAACAATTTTATAAACAGACCAATGGAAATATGCTACTGCTGTTTTTCGAGCAGAAGAATGATTATCCTCCATAGTTCTCCAGAATAATCCTAATTTACATGCTAAATAAAAAAAGAGAAAAACAAAACTTTTTCTTTATTAGCAGAAGTGACTCATGGAGTAATATTGTAAACGGCGTTACCGTCATCAATTATATTGCTCACGGGAAGATCTCGAAACTACAGCTGTATCAAATATCTTCAGAAACATTTCTGAGGAACGTTATTTTTGTCTAAAGATTTAGCTTTAAAGATATAGAGGGATGAGGAACAGGAAGACACGGTATGGATTTGAACCTGCCTCATCTTTATGATCGCAACGGCACCAGTGTGTCAGAACGACTCTAATCTTTCTAAAAGTGAAACTGACCGATTGAAAAGCGCCACGTCAATGTTAAAACTTCATCTTACTTCAAGTTCCTCAGTTTGGGTGAATGTACGTATGTGGCTTTGATTTCTTTAAATTATGTGGGATAAATGATAAGTCAGATGCTGTTGGTCAAAACTATCATAAAAAAGAGAGACAGGTTTGTTTCTACTGATGCAAGGAACAATCCAGGTGTCTTTGTATAAAAGCTAAAAAAATGGACAGAATTAGAGCTCATTAACCCGAAAATTGTTTCCTGCGTTTCGACTTACAATTAGGCTTTAATAATGCTGAAACGCCACAAATGTAGGAACTATGCAAAAATATACAAAGACTTTGTTCTTTAAATCCTAAATAATCATTACAGAGCTACACTGTACCATAACCGTATAAAAAAGTCCCTTCTCATCAAACTAATAAATACCCCAAGTTGCTTGGGGTGAAACAGGCAGCTTATGGACCATTAAAGCCGGAAAGAGAAGCAGTAATGATGGGTTTTGACCGGGATGTGGTTTATTCAGATGAAGTTTCAAGCACAATTTAAGCAAACCTGAAATATTACAGTTACTAGTGAGAGACCAGCATGCTTCTATGACAAACTAAGGATATTTTTGATACTCTGAAATCTATTTGGTTAACAACATATTTTGAGATTTGAATTATTAAGAGCTTCATTTTGTTTATAAAAACCTTTAAAGATAAACAAGTACTGGATGAAAAATACATCACTAGATCTTACATTTGATGCACTTCAGGGTTGTGCAGATAGATACGCGATCGATGATAGTCGAAGATATCGTAATAGCTGATGCTTTTGAAAATGTCAAGTCTGTGTTTGTCTTGTTTGCCCATTTGCGTTTTAAACCATTATTAGGCTGCAATTATTATTATTGTAATATTACATTAACATGCCATAGTTTCACGTTGACTTCACCATATTTAGCCTATAATGAAGACAGTCGTACCCTGAATGAAAAGTGTTGCGGCTAAGACAAGGTATCACGCAAATCTATATATAGACACAAACATTCTAAATGGGTGAACTTAAATTTGAGGTCTATTTCTAATAGAAGATAGGTTTAACTATTTTTTTTTACTTTATTTTATTGAATATTAGGTTGCTTTGGAAGTTTTAAATCTGTTGTTCTGTGTTACCTGCTGTCTAGACAACTATACATTTACAGTAGCAACTATCTTGCTAATATTAGCTTGATAGCCCGCAACATTAACCAGACAGGTTATTTAACATGCTTGTGTTTATCTAAAAAACATTTTATACATAACTGCCAATATAGAAAGGGCTACATGTAAGAATTACTTGATGTTTTAAAAACACTTCAAAAAACTACATCTCGCATCAAAATTGAATTACAGCGTCTGGTTTAAAACCGGAATGCTGCCAAATAGGCGACGTGACATTTCCTTGATCACCAACTCCATCTTTGCTTGCAAAATGATGGACAAATTGTGACAATAAGAGCAAGTACCTAAATAGATATGAGTAAATTAAGCAAATAAAGTACTGCCCAGTCTACTGACATTGTGTATTGACAATCTCACAGGCTGACAATAATCTGATTAGGGAGAAAATCGCCCAACACCTCTTTCACAAAACAGAATTTCCATTTGGAGCTTGCTAACTGCCTTTGTTTCCCCTATAAAATAATGGAAAATACAGTTTCAGAGGCAATACAAAACATTCATGGGCAGATTTATTTTGTTAGAAGGCAAACAGTTAATGTTTTTCCCTGATATTGAAACCATGGATACATACAAGCGCTAGTTAAACATGTTTTTGCCGTTACTACATTTATGGAATACTGCAATTCCGAAATTCTGTATTGACCAATTATCCCCCAGTACTGGAAACTGTCTGTTTTACATCATTGATATGGCTACAAACACTAAATTGTTGTAAATTGAAAGAAAATATCCGCATTCTCTTAAAAGCAGTCATACAACGTGACACTTTGCTCATTTTTATTTATCAGATTTAAATACAATGACAGGGTATACCTCAGAGGAAAACTATTGAAACACTGTTTCTGTAATGACAGGCAGGAGCAGAAAAAGAAGAAATGATGACCGTTGAGTAAACCTCGCCCCCGGTGAGCTTTTCTTTTGCCATGGAAACGGAGAAAACACATCCTATACAAATGCCCAGAAATGCCACTGAACACTCAGATCACAGAGACAAAACACGCCGAGTACGTTCACTTGATCAGTTTTTAATCTAACTTTAAAATATCCATATATATATTTAAATATAGAATTTTATCTCATGGTTAGGTGTTTTCTCAGCAAGCTGTTAAGTTCATGGCTGCTCTGTGCATGCCCCTCATATTCATTAAAAGTCTAGCCCCAAACACTGAAATCTGATTGGGCAGAACGGGTCTACTATGATGAGGTTTGACAGCTGGTAATTGGCTAAAAATGTACACGGAAAAGGTCACTGGTTATCATTTGAAAATTTAAGATTAGATGGAAATAATGTTGGTCCTATCCACAGCAGCTACAGGTAGGTTTATCTGTAGCCTTCGTTCTTTAAAAAAACTGAAAATGAGAATAAAGTCCATGAGCAGAAGAGAGGTTATGCACAGAGTTTTAAAAAACAAAACAAAACAAAAACAATCAAAATAAAAAAAATATGTAGAGAGGCAAGTGTTTACCATTAAAAAAAAAAAAAGCGTATACTGATGTTGCGATTTTTTTCATGATTTTTGTGTTCTTTGAATGCATCTTGTGTTCCACAGCGTCTCTGGAATGGTGACTTAACGGCTGTACCCAAATTCATCTGCGTCATCATCACGGAAATCTCCATAACGCCAAATGTTGAGCTGAAACAAAGAAATGAATACATTTAAAATTCTTTCATCGTGAAACCAATTATTCAGTTGATTTCTATCTATCTATCTATCTATCTATCTAATATCTATAATCTATCTAATATAATATATATATATATATATATATATATATATATATACACACACACAAAAAAAACTGAAAAGCTGAAATCATCAACGGAACATTCAAGTGGAAAATGAGGCCGTACGACATCTGACAGCACTGATTCACCATCATTAAATCCTGATAAGCATTACTGCCCGTGTATCTGTGAGACTGAGGCGCAGATGGCCAATGTGTAGACAGACATTAAAACATGAGCTGGTCTGTATAACATCATCACACCTTGGTAATAACGAAGCGAACAGTCATTTACGGTCCTCTTTAACTACGGTCTCTTCATACGCAGTCATGTGTGCTGGCTTTACCTCTGACAAATTTTCACCGCGACCCTTTTAACATTGGTTTTGCAACAAAGAACTGAATCTTTTACTGAATCTATCATTTCCGCAACGCTGACTCATTTGGGCTTCAGTAATTCTTAAAGAAAACGCAAAATCAGTTTGTATGTCACTGGTGCTTTTATCCTTTTCTTCATTTCTGTCGTCTGCGCGCGTGTGTGTTCGGTTGTTAACTCTGAGTGAATCACAGCTAATTAGCAGCTATGATAATTAGCGCCGTCGTTAGCAGGGACATCATCATCAAGTTTTGGGTTGGCATGGTTCTCTCTTCAGCTCGAGTCTTGTTAAACAGCTACTGGCCTGTGATATGCAGCAATGTTTAAGGCAAAAGAGTCGTGTTCATGTGCACCAGGCTACACAAACTGGAAACCACCATTTTAGGTAGCTGTCTGTGTGAGCAAACACCAACTCACAAAACAGAACATGCCCTGTGTCTGCAAGGACAATAAGACAAACCTGTGGTAACATAACAAGTAAAGAAAAATATAAATAAAGCATAATGTGCTTTAAAGCAGGTCATTATCGTAATACAAACCTTGAGGGGGTTTAATGACATGCTGACTGTACATTCCCCTGTTTATTTTATGGCTACTTAAAAGGACATGAAATCCTGATTTGAACTAAAATTATTTTATTATGCAAAAAGGAAGAGGTCGTAGGGTGTTACAAAAGATTAGTACAGCTACACCTGGAACAACAATCAATTAAACAGTCTAGCGGTCATTATATAACGTTATTACATGGCTCTATTTAATACGCTCTATTTAATATTTCGGTTAATCACAGTGTATTTTGTACAATGGCTGCACTGTTCGAACAATGTCCTCAGCACCCAATCATACACACAACCAACTGTATCACTCTACAGTCTTCGCATCTTGAAATAGCCAATATTTTATATCCTTGCATATATTTATTTACGAGGCCACGTAATAACACACTGTCAGCTGGTCATGTTTGGAAACCAGTCCCCTTTAGGATGATTAAACATCCCTCCCTGGGACTGACCAATCAGAATCAAATATTCCAAAGCTGTGTAAAAAAGACGCAAAATTAAAAGAGAATATGGGTTTAAAACTGCAGAGTGTCTTACCCTGGCGCTCTTGGCAGATTCCTGGCCATTCAGATACTCTGTCACCTAAAACACAAAAAAACAGCATTGAGCAGTTTAGTGACGCATCAGAAGTCTGTAAATGACTGAATCATTACCATAATATTGTTAAAACAACAGTGATTATCACCGTATTAAACTCATGCCACCCATGGGAAATTATCTGGAATGCAGACTGGTTTAAAATATAATTTTCAGAGGTCTGTTTGGGACTGATTCCACATCAGTCAATCACAGTGCAGTGCAGCTTTTTTGTAAGATATTTTAACAGGCTCCTCTCATAAGTTCATCATCTGTACAGGCATTCTCTGATCATCAGGGTGGCCAACAGAGCGATGTGATTTGAGAGGATCTATTCAATCATAAGTGAACATGTGGGTGTTCCCTTATTCTCTCTCTCTCTCTCTCTCTCCCTCTCTATGCCAGACAAACAGCTGCATCACAGGCAGACCTGCACAACACTCACCATATTGACCGTTTCTGCCACAGCGAGCATTAAGAGTCAGTGGCTGAGACGTAGATGAGTCAGAGAGCAAGTGTTAGAGAAACAGCAGAGGGCGAGTGGGAGAGAGCGAGAGCGAGCGAGAGATCGTCTTAGTGTCCGGATTAGAGCCGTATAGGCTGCCATTATGATGGATGGCTTATGAAATATATTTGGGAAGATTCAACGAGCTTCCATAATTCCATAAAAAAGGCCCATGTTTCCTGAAGTACTGGGAATGAGGTTGCAGCCAAGGATTTATAATGCCCAAAGACGCCAGATGTTAAAAACGTTTACTAACGTGTGCTATTTTGGCGGCGCACGCTTGTGTTTGCGTGCGAGTGTGTGGGGCTGTTATTTAGAGGGGGTTAATGGGCTGGCTGAAGAGCTTTAGAAACATGGGTGGAGAAACCGCAAGGTACATCTGGACTATGCAGCTGCAGATGGCAGAGAAAAGTGCAGCTAGCGCAGCCTCCATCTGTCACGTGTCTGATGCCCCTCGACATGCAACACCACCTCGCGAGCTGCATGCACACATGGTCACCTATACACACATCAGCAGTTTTACACAATTCAGGGGAGGGGCCAACATTTCAGGCTGCTTTAAAGACACCACCATATAGAATCATACAGTTTAAATATTATAGACACCAGGGTTTGCACTGCATGCAAGTAAAAAAAAATACAGTAGCAGCATAGATTTACTGTAAGATTGAATAAACACTGGCACCATTTCAAATGTGATCCAATTATGATGTCGCATTCCATCACAACATATGAATCAACATATGACAAAGTATCGCAATGTGTGGTAGTTAGCGACATCCGGCTCTAATTAGCATCATCATTCTAACTCTATCTGAGCATTACAAGGACACATAAAAGTGAAATCTTTAAGGCCACAGACTCATTGAGCTCAAAACACACGCACACACTTCTTCCCAAGTCTATGAGCCATTTCTTTGTCCTCTATTCTTAGTCATCTCTTTGTCCCTCTCTCTAAACTTGAGTTCAGGTGGTTGTTTTAGCAACCTTCAGCTTGTAACAGAGTTATAGCTTCTCTCAGTATAAAATGACGGACAGTGATCAGCACAGAGGTATTCTTAGAAACACTATAACACTCCGTAATACAGACGGCCTGGAAATCAAAGCGTTCACAGCAGCACATCATTTGAAGAGAACGGTTTGGACTTTGATCATCTTGGTATAAAGATTAAACAACACAAAAGAAGCTGGAGTTGAAATGGGTTCTCTGTCCCAGATCAACCCCTGCGTTCAATCCACAGGGCACGGGAACAAAATGGGGTTTTTAGGCAGTGATGCGTGTCATTCGGCATGTGTCCCGGCCTGTTTGGGAGGGGGAGTGTTGGCGTTTGATACGAGGGGAGCAGAAAATCCCATTCTAAGCTCAGTACCAACTTCTGCTGGCTAATAGGTAATGGAGTTGTCCAAGAAAGGTATGCTCGGATGTGACTGGACATGATGTGGCCAATTAATGCTGTTGTAACAGTCAATGTGCTTTATAATTGACTAGTTCACTAACAAATAGTTCTGCCTTTGCCTAACTTGCAGATCTCCAATAATTTGAATACACAGAACACAATACCTGTGATATGAGATCTAGGATTTAACTGAGGCCTGAGGTTCGACGCAGAGGAATAATGGGACTGTTATGATGACTAATATTAATTATAATATAAAATATATATATAATAAAATTGTGAATGTGGTGCCTTGATGGCTATATAGTGGCAATGCTTTAAAGAGAATGATTTTAGGGATGCACCATTGCAGAGAGAGATAACCGTCGCTGCCATTAAGTTATGCACAATAAGTGCCGGCAATAAGGTGTTAAATGCTTGCAAGCCACTGACACAAACGCATTCAGTATCACTCTTTCAGACACTATTATGTTTGATTCACTTTAGGGCAGATAAAAATATGACTGTTTAAAAGAGTGAAAGAGGATCACTTCCTATAAACTGTTGAAAAACCCCTGCTACTCCCACTGGCCAATTTCATCTCCTGATACAGAACAACCACAATAAAAATACTACACTTCCCCTGGGCCTGATTATCTGCACTCCGCAGCTCAATTTCACCAGGAGTGAGAGAGAATGAGAGAGAGCTAATAAGTGAGAGTAAGAGAGAGAGAGTTAAGAGTGCTAAAGCTTCATCAAGCCATCAATAGCACCACAGCTTTGCAGAACATCTCCTGCTGTGATTGGAGCACCTTTCATGCTTTAATTAACATCTCCAAGGGAAGGCCATTATACATCAACAACAGTGAGAAGTAAGAACTCTATCTGAAACGGCAAGTCCTGAGTTTAGCCCCCTTAAATCAACATGTCAATGCTGTAGGTTTAAGGAGGATTGCTATTTGTTTTTATAGAAAACAATCTTTTGAACATTTGATCCATGACTGTACCTTTCACTGGTGTGTGAGCTCGGAAATTCCTTGTAAGACAAATGAATGAATGTTTAATGGCACCTGTCTCTTTTAGAAAAAATGATGAAATTCGACAGAAAAATAGTCTGTCAGTAAGCTTAAAATCAGATTGTATACCCTGACACAAATCTATTGAGCTGCTCTACTGTATACATAGGCAGCTAAGTGACTGACAAAGTTTGGCATTAACATGCCACTGTCCACCATTTTGGAATATGTTTTTACTGTGCTCATTGCAATGAATTCTGGGATTGCCTGAATTTATGCAATGCTGTCTTATTTAATCTAAGGTATCAGTAAGGCAGCATAATGTTGCTGGTTGCCTGTTGGAACAGCATTTACACATGGAGCGAACCTATCATACCTTATCATACCTATCATGCAGTTTATGTAGGCAGCTCACTACTGAGCCACTGTTACAACTCTATAATAATGTTCCATGTAGAAGGAACTACATGCAGCTGGACCATTGCTATATTGACCTCAACAGCAAATTTATCTAAGCAGCTTGGCAGCCGTCCGCCTCTATAAATGTTTATTTTCAATCCCATGCTCTCAAATAACATACAGACATCTCATCCAGGACCAGAGAAAGAGAGACAGCCTGGCATAGCTTTCTCTCAAATAGAAGAAAGAGCAGTGTTTGTCAAACACAGGGAGGGAAATGACACATCGATTTCTGACTAACACACAGCTATCGATCCTAAGAACTGATGGAGCTCACACACACTTATGGGAAGGCCTGTGTTTTCCACACACAGTTGGAGAGAAAGAGAATCTGAAGGCCTCATCTGTCTGACAGACGTTCCTGTATCTGCCTCAGACTTTACGTTAAAGATTTCTTTTCCCTCTCGCCTTCGCCTGGTACAGATATTCAAAGTAACAGTTCACACCGGACCACAGTGAATGTGACAGAGTTGAGCTTTACTGATAGCAGAAAGTCAGGTGTCAAATATGGCAGATACCCTTCAAAAACCAAGAGGACGTATGCTGAAAAGATTCCATAGCTCTCTACTTCACAGAGAACGGTTTAAAAAGAATAAAATATCAAAGGGGAGGACAACAGAGAGAGTGAGTGAGAGAGGGAGGGGTGGGATGAATATAATGTGTTACAAAGGATGTGTAAGTAATCACTGCATATTAAAAGTGTTTAAATCATTGGTCATTTACGATAGCATAAAGGGTTTCGTCCACTGCTTTGTTTTTAATTCTGCAGATTATGATTTATCGTACTCCTTTCACCAACATGCAAATACATGCAAATTTTCGAACCACGTTCTCCTGCACACACTATGCAGCACCGAAGGCCAAACCAGTAGCACAAAAAAGATGGTAAAGGAGAGAGAGAAGGACAGAGAGGAAAAAAAAGAGCGAGAAAGGGGCGTGCGTGAGTAGGAAAGATAATGAATGAAAAAATGAAGGAAGGAGAGAGAGAGATCAGAAATCTTCATGAAAAAGCATGAGTAGATTTTGGCATCCAGGGTGTGTTTCAGCTTACGTTTGATGAAAGGTATTATAACAGTGTTATAAGAGGGTTATTACATGTTAATAAACAGTTTGTGTAAGCTTGTGTAAATAATGACACTATTTTTACACAGCATTCCCTAAAACTGCCAAAATCTTTTCGCAGACAAACGGAAAGCCCCACAGTCTGCTGGGACTGCTTTTAACATTGAAAACATAATGCATCATCTTTAACAGACAAAAATTGCAGTTTGCCGTGGAGTCAAGAAATATTTTATGATTAAACGATAAATGAGGCAAAAGTACAGAATGTCACATTTTAATATATGGCTGTTTCAACAAATTTTTTGTTTCACCCCTTTGTTTCAAATGTTTCATCCTCTAATGTGAGCCTAAGTATTGGGACAACTGGCTCACAATTGCTTCTGAGTGATCAGCTGTGTCCTGCTGCAAGAATTGCTTACACATTAAAAGCAGAGAATGTGTAGTATCAGTTCTGTCCATTGTTTCTGCAGTCTGAGTCTAAGCCACACTAAAGACAAGGGAGCTACCTTTGACAAAAGACAAACAGTGAAAAATGTCAACAAAAGGTGACATTCTGTACATTTGCCTCAGATTCATCTTTTAAACATAAAAGATTATATTGTTAAAATAAAGTTAAAGGTGAACAGTGTTTGACAACTACCAAATATATGAGGAGCTTGGCTGATCTTCAGAGGAAGCCCTGAGTGTGTTACTGCAGTAAAAGTCACAGCACTGACCAATCACAACACACAAACCCCATCAGGCAGCTCAACTACCTGGCCTTTTGTGTAGCCCAAAAACATGTTAGCAAACTAGAAAACAAAGAAAGCAAGCAAGCAAGTGTAAGAGATGAGCAGACCAGCACAGCAGCGTTCCTATGGGAACAGAAGAATGCCGGACCTGCTTTAGCGGTCACAAACATGCTCCAATATGCTCAAGCTGCTTCTGAGAATCAATTTCAGCACTCAGAACAAACCTGTGGACTTAAAAGATTTAAGAGTACTAGTGTGTACACTTTAAGGTTTTTATGTTTTATTTTTTTACACTTTCTTGGACATGTTGCTTTGATAAACTACACCTGTGGTAACTCGCTAGGCTAAGACACCTGTGAACTTGAGGGGAACTGACTTCATGCAAGTTAAATGACCTTGGTGCCAGCTGGCTAAAATCAATGGCAAAAATGATTCAGTAATGTAAGATTATTTCTGAGAAAAGGTCTGGCATCATTTGCTTACAGATAATACTTAATTTACAAAAACTGTCATAAATGAATGACATCGTGACTGTGTGTGGCTTAGACATGTGTATGCCCTAGATGACTATAATTTCTAGCTGTGCCACTTTGGCTATGTAGAGACGATCAAGGAACAAGTTAAAATCTCAATGAAAACATACTGAAGGAGAACAGTTTGTAAGGTATTAAGAGTCTTACCTCCAACTGCTAGCGAATTAACAGCTATCGAATAGGATTTGACAGTTAGCTAAACTAAATCTGAATTACAGCTTGTGTAAATGAATAAACTAACCTCTGAAAAAAGAACTTTTGAATCCACAGATCTAAATGTTCTAACTTAATTTAGTCTACCCGCGTCATGTGTAAGTGCCAGCCGGTTTGGGAACACTGGCACGATGCTCACAAATGAAGGCAGCAAGTTTTAAAAATGCTAAGAGAGAGTAAGAGGGATAGAGAGAGCTTTAACAAGGGCAGAATGAATGGCCAATGCTTCATAATTGTACAAAATGGCCGTCGTCAGAGGTCCTGCTGTGAGCTCAGTGCTGAGCTGCTATTGAAACAGTGAGGCGCATTGCAGGGCATATAGATTATAACACATCCCAGACAGAACTAATGCAGCCTGACTCAAAGCAGCCCGCAGTCATCTGAGCAGTGGCACCACACTACACCGACAGATCTGGATTCTTAAATTGAGATAATTTATTCAAGATAATTTAGATGATTTAGGCAATTTTATGTCCTAGTTTTTTCCCCCAATTTGTTAATCTAACATTTTAATTTATTCTATTTGCTTTGTGATGGTCACTTTTAAATGGTCTTAAAATCATTCTACCAAACTGACATTTTTTTATACTTTCCATGTATAGACTTTATTATTTTAGCCCTGCGGCACTAACAAAACTACAATAGTCTAAACAAATCAATAATCAAACAATTTAATCATTCATTAAAGGGGTAAATAATGTATAACAATTCATTTCAAAAGGCTAAACTTATTGTATAATTGTTTGTGTACATAGGATACAAAAATGCTAGCTTCAGCTAAAAACTTGAAGATAAAACTCTACCATTTTAGAAAACCATGGCAACAATTACAGAATTCTTCTGTGATGCATGACTGCTAATAATTGGTTAAGCAACAAATTCAACTAAAAAAAAAGTACAGTGTTTTGAGAGAAGTTATTGTCTAAAGGTGTATAGTGTGTGTGTATGTGTGTGGAAAACAGTGTTAAACTTCAATCTCGCTCACCATTTTCTGGAGATATTTCTCTTTCCGCACATCCACCATGACCAGCCCTTCTTTCACCAGCCCCAGACCCACGTCATCTTTGGAGTCTGAGAACTGCAGCGTAACATGCGGGCAGGATAATCCACTGTACTCCACATTCAGCAAACACTGTGTGTTCTGAATGTCCCTAACCATGCTGTCCACTGCGTCAGCCCGTGCTTCTTCCTGTGGGGGGTTACCATAGGTTAAAGCGTGTCACATGCATCCATCATAATAAATCATCTATATTAACACTTCAGTGATAAAATCATGCTTCAAGCTTTCAAGCTTCTAAAGCTTTCAAGCTTCTAAAAGCTCTTTTCTGCCTTTCCTTTTTGTTGATAGAAGGTGCAAACACGATTCTACACACTACTACACAAACTTTGACAGACACTCCAAGGTCCTCAGTGTGTTTTCTGAGCCAATCAGACTCCATCTTTCAAACTGACGCCACTAAGTCACCTCTCCAGCTACAGAACTGCTCATTCATCACACACACACACACACACACACACACACAATGACAAAGAATGTGGATTTCAAAACAAAAAGGGACCAAAATCTACAAGGTGAGATACCGATCCGATCTTTCCATCATACACACACACACTTTGCTCTAGTGAGCTAACCCAGTCTCCATAGCAACCTCAAAGCATGTTCCCCTTGGGGGGAGTTATGGTGGGGGTACGAGATACAGAGGCCATCCAGAACAAGAGAAAGACACTGATATATAGAAAGAACATGCCCACATGACAAAACAACAGCAGTATTAACAGGTCGGGTGCCATGCTGCCACCTTTACACACACCTATAAACAACAATCTTTGTAGACTGGCCTGATTTATAACTAACATCTATAACTAATATAATATCTCTGAAATGCATT